>LUCH01001617.1:64150-109109 GCA_013368495.1 Paragonimus heterotremus
AAGATGTGAAATGTTGTATCTTGGCTGTTGTGGAGACGATCGAAATCCGGCTGAAAAACCTCAATCTGTGTACGCAGAAGTTTTTTGTTCAAGCACTGAAGTTACCATAGCCTATCGTTGTTGGAACACCTGACACGGTACCACAGTAAGCATGTCCTTAATCCCAAAATGACATTGGATTCACACTGTATTAGGTTCCACAAAATCCTGACTTGACGATTAATTTTATGTTTATTGTAGTGTATTTGGCCTGAAGATGACACACCGGAAACGAGGTTCTTCGTCACGTTTTGACTTTTGATGAAATCTCCGGGTATATTTGAACAACTGAAACAAATCATTTTCTGGCTGGATGCTGCTGTACAGCATTCATCGACAAATGCAGTTTACTACTCAGCATTTTCTGAGGACTGTTTTTTTTCTACTTATACCAGCGAACTAACTTCAGTCAATAGTGGTATCAACGAAATCCATTCAGGGAGCTATTCCTGGATCACTAACGTAGATATAGGAGTAGAGAGAAGAAGCTCCGCCAGACAGACATGACGAGATGACGGTTAGGAAATAACAAATGCATACACTTCAAATCTTTGGAGTATAACTCACTGAATGAGGTACACAATTAGTCCAGTTATTAGAACGCCAATGATCAGCAACAGGCAGGTGGAGACGACTACAAAACAATGTAAACAAAAAAACATTATGTTCATTGTTCACTATTAAAATAGCTGAAACAATAAAGACTGTTTTCTGCTTATTTGGAAGTGTATCCGACCATGTTTCACACGCATGCAGTTTTTATCACTTAGCTACTCGAGTGGTAATAATTAGTCATCAATTAATCCGATATTCTTATTGATATCATGGCCATTTTAAAATTGACTGTCAACTCAGAATATCCGCCTTTCGTTTTGATTGATTTGTGCATGTCTGTTTGCTTCTGAAATCATAATAGGCATCTGATTGAAATATTTTGGTGTAAGTTAACGTGTCTGGATCCGCAAGCTGACAGAACACTTAATTTACAAAAACCGCTGTACACATCCTCGACTCTGAATGAAACCAATCACAAACAAGACCACCAACAGGTTCGGGTATACGGCAGAGTGCTGGAAACAGTTTGTGGAGGATATGCTGTTATTACGCGGTGCGTTATTTTATCTATACGTTAAGTAAGTTAATGTTACGGTTTACTGATTTCTTGGCTGGCACTCCTCTGTCTATTTCCCCACTATACATATGTGGAAAAACTTTTTTCTTGAGATCCGTGGTCAATCATTTGTACAGCAAATAATTTACGATCGCACCAGAATATTTTCCATCAGTTCAGATTGGTTTTGTATTGCACGTATCCGTCTGTGTGGCAGACTGATAATGAAATCGTGCTGAGTATCTGGATGTGACTGGCTATATTTCCACGTTGAATAAGTTTTACGTTGTCATTTGTGCAAAACAATTTCTGCGTATAATTTGACGTTAATGAAAACCAGTGTCAGAGTGCACACTGACAAGTCCCCAGGATAGATGTTGTTTTAACGTTGGGGTTTTATCTAACTTATGACAATCGGTGATCAATGCTGTTCAATATAGCGTTTGTTTGGTTCTTCTCTTTTCCTACCATAGTAAAACTTATTTTTATTTTCAGCAGCCTATCCGAAGAGTCAATTATAGCCAGGCCATATCAGCTCAAAGACTCAAAAGCATAAGTTAGAATATTTTGGATCATTAACTTGTGTATGCTTTTATGGAAAACGTTGAAGGTAATTTCATGTTTGTAGATTTTCATTACAGCGCTTAATGCACGTTGGTCATTAAGTAGAATGTGTGCACGGAGAAAGCGCATTGCAAAAGGTGTATATCGATTACTTTGTCTCAGTCGACCCTCAATGTTGTTGCTCAATTAGAAGAGTGTGACTGGTTTGAGTACATTGCCCATTATGTCCAACAGCTTAATCCAAACTACGATAGAGACGAACAAATCCGGTGCACTGTTTTTTGAGGACATGATTCGATTAATGTTGACATTATGATCAGTCGATTAAAATTTATTTCAAAAAATGCGGAAATGAATTTGTTAACATTTCACGAATGTTTCACTGACTTCGATTGTTTACGCAAACGTTTGGTCAATGACACCTCTACATTTAAAATGGCACCCTAATCGGATTTGCCAAAAGACATGAAGGAATGACTGAGTAGTCTAACATATACGCTGGAGAGGTTGAGAAACACCCAGTTTTTCCCACTATTTGCAACATGAATTTGGTTTTTGGACTAATTGTCAAACTTCCGTAATAATGCCACTCTTCAGTTTCAACTAAACGGAGGAGTTCTCATTTTAATGGTCATAGTCGAAAGTACTTTGTTCTTCCAGTTTACAACCTCGGAGTGTACACACGTTACGAACGATCACCGGACTGAAGTACAACACGGAAAGTGTGAATTTTTAAAAGTGGAGATGAATGTGCTTGTTACACTTAAAGAAAAGTGAAAACTGCACTTCATATTGTTTTTTCAAGCATGAAAGCTTAAGCAATATGCTCTACCAGTGTCATATGTGGTACTCACAACATGTTCTGTCACTGTCGTTTGCAAATATCTGTACGAAAGCATTTCTAAAAGAAACTCCTTGAAAGATGTTTGTATAGTCTGACTTGATCGTTTGAGGACGAATGAGTACTCTTCTTTATCACTCTCCAAAATACATTTCTTGCAGCAAATGTACTAACAAACTCACTAGTATTAGCGGCTATGTGGTATTTGTTCGCCTGTAGCAATTGTCCCAGAATCTGAATAACTCGAATTCAAGTGATTCGACTGATTCATAACAAACAAGGGATCGCATGATGCTAACGTTACGTTCACCCTATTTGGTGGCGAAGTGAAAACAATAGGACACACAGAACGCGAAAACAAAAACAGCAGCGACCTCGATTAGTTACCACATTAGAAGAGGCAAATTTATCAAGCCAAATGTTGACAGGATATCAGTACCTACATTCTACGCATACTCAAAGCTGAACCCCGGGTAGTGATTACCACTGTACTGGAGAACATGTTCAATGTAAAGCCCATCTGTTGTGTCTACCCTCATTTTACAGGCGTCCAACTATTTCATGTTCGTGATCGAACATGTGACAAACTACTCTACGTTCTTTAGGCTGTCTAAATCAAATGAAAAACCAATAATCCAATCAGTTTTTGTTATACGCTTGTCAGCCTCTTAATTATTTTGGCAAAATTAACAGTCCACTGGGTAAAAAAACTTTTGCTGAAAATTTAAACGTATTCACACAATGCACAATGTTGCCAAACGTTTGTCCTGTTTCATTAAAAATAGAAATTTCCGCATCTTCACCGCCCATGCTCGTGTGACGAAATATCTCCTAATCTAGTTTGAAAATGATCGATTTTCCGTGTAGCAAGTTGTTAAGGTGAGTTTATATGGATTACACAAAAGTCTTCTCTGATAGTACTTCTGGGGAGATTGGTTTTCGTGTGTTTTATTGAGTTGTAGGCAGCAGGGTGATATTATTGTAAAGATACCAGTCAGAAGCTGTTAGCTGACTTCAAAAGAATGAAAATAACAGCGGGTACTTTAAACAGGTGGTGGTGTTACCAGTGTTTGAGTTCAGGTTACAAGTTTGTGACATCTACCATAATAACCATCGGAAACGTTTTAGCTGAAGGAATTTTCGTTTCCGATCTCGTGTAATTTGGTAAGTAGGTGGGAAACCTTTATGGAAACAAGCCGGCTTGAAACATCTGACTTCCACGCAAGTAGAGGTACATACTAGACCAGTTGCAGAAAACATGAGTGCATTGATCATCAGCTAGATGGTAATAGCGTCACTTCTTAAAATGACGATCTCACTAGCTTTACTTCTTACACGTGGCACGTTTATGCAAAATCACCCTTGCAGAAACCGTAAACGTTGTCCCGAATCACAGATATAGAATATGTAGAGAAAAGATGCAGGGCTGGGCAAACGTCCAGTAGGTTCACCAACAAAAGTCTGTAAGAAAACATTTTGTGTGGAACTCGTTACCGTTGCTTAAAGTAAGTCTCGCAAATGAATGCGACTGAATTTTTGACATACACACTTTTGTTTCAAACATTTTGAGTCAGTAGTATAAACCTTTATGAGGAAACGTTTCTTTCTCAAACGTTTTTGAGTTTACAAACAAGGAAACAATTGAAAACCAGTGTCGTTTGAGAGTTCTTTGACATTCTGCACTCATAAGGTCATACAATTAGTTGATCTATAGTGAAAAAAGCTGAATCGATTGTTATTTTGTGTAAATGTTGGTTCCACTAATTGATAAATATATCAAACATAAGTCGCAAGTTAGCAAAGCTAAAGATGTGAAACTAACCTTGGGATTTTATAACGAAGCAATCGTTCGGGATTAACAATATATCTTTTACCCCAAGTTTAAAGAGGGTCGACGAAATTATTTATCGCTTAGTTGGAAACTGAGAGGCAAACAGTATGCCACGTGCAAAAATGAAATCAGCAGAATGCCGGATAACGAATTTGCACCACATACGCACAGTGAAAAGTTTGTAGCCCACCCAAGATAACTTGCAAGCAACTAAGGTGTTGTGATAAACATATAGCTATATTTAAGTGACATTTTCGAGATAGATCATCTTGGATATTTTGTCTGTGTTGTAATTCTCGGTCCGTCAGAAATGTGCACTGTATGTGATCAAGTCAAACAACGAACGACTCATGCCTAAAAGCGGTCAATCAACCTGATCGCTTAGGATTAGGCAGACTGACAGGCTGCGCCGTTTACCTCTGGTCCCAGAACCTCTTTACTCCTTGATGGACATGGCTGCTATCTGTTCTGTTAGATTCGTTATGGTCCGAAATTTTGAGTCTCTTTGAGTAAAAACGGCCCTGGACTTCCTTATCTAATCGCTTTATCAATGTTTACACTGCACGATCTGTACTCACGACAGTTACCAATAATCTATTCAGTACATTTGGTATAGTGATCCGGAACGTCTTGCACTCAGACGTTTTAATCGGCGCTTGGTATAAGTGTAATAACTCCGTCGCCTCGTTATCTGCATGTACACATTAGGTTGGTGGACAAGCATTGAACTTAAGGTACGGTAAAACATTGCGGTCAATTCAACGGGCGGAATGTCCTCCTTACTCCATGAAACAGGATTCAGTCGTTGACAATAAGCCTCCGAACTTGCCTGGCGAGTATAGCCAGAGATCGTACTATTCCTATGATGAAACAACCATCGACTTACGAGTGCTTGGAACATAGTATGTGCAGATTGTAGGAAGCTGCCTGCGATCAGATATAACTCGTTTTGCGGACTGAGTACACAGCTTTTTGAGTAAAACCTTAACAGTTTTTGTTCGGTCCTACTTGTTTACAAAATTATCGCTGAGCTACCCCATCAACATCAAATGCTGTTTGTTTCCAAAGGTAAACATGTCTGTAAGCACTCTTTGTCATTTTGCAGTTTGCAGTTCGTATTCTTGTAGTCCCTAAGCGATAGCGTGGATGTATTCCAGATGACCACAATGAAAACACGTTAAATCAGTGGAGATAAAGTTTTGAAACAAATATTTAGTTTTCGTCACACTTCAGTCACCGAAAAGCGCTCCACCAGTTGAAATACATAGGCACAAGGAGAAGTTCAGAAATTTCGCGCATGAATTCTGCAGCCCACCTATCTCACTACATCATTTGGAATCCGTGCACTCACGAAAAGAACTGTCTGCATCAGACAAGCTCTTTAGTCAGTCCACGATAAAATTCACCAAGGTCACAGTCGGGTACTGAACAGAGTGGACGTGCGGGTAATTTATCCAATATATAAAATTTCTGGCCTTCTAGAGTGATTGCCTTATTCATCTAGAGAAGCGTTTTCTTCTCAACGCCAAGAAGTTTTTGTCGCCGAATCTGATTTAGCCAAAATATTGTAGTTTTACAATTGGACCTCTTCTAAAATAACAAGTTTGTCAGGCACACTTCAGTAGATCATTTAACTTTAATTAGGCAAACAGTTTTATCATGGTGAATACCACCCTGAACAAAACGGGTTTGAGCCTGTGTCACAGTCAGGATAATGTATGACAATTGACCCGATTGTCATAGTTCCCATGTTAGTTGTACATTTTTATAACTATCACGGTGCATGACAGCGTAGTACTCATTATCGGCTCAGTAACGGCACATGTATGCATGATCTTTTACTACACGTGGACTGCGAGTAGTTTGGTCAAACACATTTTATGGGCAGCATAAAGACATTTGCTGTGAATACAACTGGGGGTTTGCGTGTATGTTTACTTAGTGAAAGTGATTATTAGGAAAAGTGTGAAATTATGCCAACTCAATCGGACACACTCATTTGCACGATCGGCAATTCACGCCATAGGCAGTCATCTGCGTGATTCAGGCTGTTTGCAGTCAGACATAAGTCTCGACAGATATTTACTTCCGATTATCACCATGTGTACACCATATTTTGGAAGTTGAGAGGTTAAACTGATTTCACTACCGGTTTCTCTATTTGTTGTCCATGTCATACTTATCATTGGTACGACTAGTTAGAACGTTGTGCTAGCGTCCTAGTTAGCAAGCAATTAGGCTGACTACATATTTGTGTGCCTTCTTATAAGTTTCATGTATGCCATTTGAACGCAGTCATGTTACACCTCAAATCAAATCTATTTTGTGACGGTTAAGACGGCATAAGCAAAACATCTATAAACAGTAGAGAATAGTATTTAAAAACAGTTACATCTAGTTAAGGTTATTGGGGAAATGAGTTGTACAAGTTTGTGTTCCCCTTTCAAAATCATTTATGCTGAAGAACTGTTACTGGAGATTCACGACCAAACTTACAAAACTATAGAGTTTCAGATGACTCTGAGATTTTTCAGACTGACACACACCATCACCACCCCATCGTCTACCAGGCTACTATACACAAAGTCCGTTGAAACCGTGATTTAGAACAGTGTGTAATGAAATGCGGGCGGAAACGTAGGTCGATATTTTTGATTCGATAAATTTTCTAGTTCACTTCAGAAACTATTTTCGTAAATTCATTTTTGTAGTTAGCTTGATGCTAGAATAAAGCATATGTCATGAGGTCTGTTTTGTAATCCTGGGTGGTCTCGGAACGGTTCTAAATTCATTCGGGGTAACTAATGGGTAAAGTTAGTGGTTGATCTATCTGTTCCACTGTGAACGTTTCACAAGCGCTGGATCTTTGGGGAGTGAGCCGGGTAGATATATGCAACCAATGCTTGACTTTCATTGAGCAGAAATTAAGGACCTCTTATCTGATTGCAAGTGAAAATTGAAGGAGACTACAAACATGTTTGTAATCAGTCTGTTCAGCTTGGACGACAATTTTGTTTCCTGCTCTAGTTCGCTGCACCGAAATATAAATTAGTTGGTTGCCGAATACACACTGCGGAGTTTCATCGTTTAGATCTCAGCTAGTGTGGTTTGTGCTTCGAGTATACACGATGTATATCCGACACATGAGGTCCAGAAACAAAGCCGATAAGTCATGCTGTGATTCTGTGTGATTACGGTTAGATCTCAGTTGGAGTTTGGATTGTCTGGATTATTAAAGCGAGGCTGTTAATCGTTTGCTTGCAAACCGCGTAGGCTAACTAACTGTTGGAAAACACTAAAAACGACTCGCACGTATTTTTGTCACTCGAACAGTCCGGGTAAAGTTTGTTGGGCGTACGGAACTAGGTTGTCATGATGTGAACAACGATTTCCAGTTTCACCCTCTGAGTACTCTATTCATTGTGAATTTTATGGGTCCACTTTGGAAAGCGGAACTAAAATTAGCGTGAAGTCAGTGTGTCGTAAGTTGTTCGTATAATTTGAAAATGCGCTCATAGGTACTCGTATTGTGATAACATGTATGTCTGTTGTTTCCTGAACATCACTCAATGTTCCCGTAACAAACCACAAGAAGCAACGCAAATGGTATATGACATTAACAATGTGTTTCCTAATTTTCCTAAGTTACACTTAGTGAAAGTTCATTGGACTTCTGTTAACATATGTATCTGTAAAAAGGCGGCCAACATAAACTACCCGCAACTTCACTAGTGCACCGTTAGGAACATAACAAGAAAAGCAGGAATTAACAATCCTAAATGAGTGTTGATTTAGAATGTAGATTTAGACCATGCTAGATTCAACACTACACGCAATTGATTGCAGTCTATATATTTAGATAAGCCTTTCAGCTAGCTCATTTCGAAAAGAAGCACTAGATTCGAGTTTTGCTCTTATCGGCGCTTATCGGTAGTGCGCCTCTTCTTACCGACCGGCATTTGGACCCCAGTTCTCATGCCTGTGAGACCAACCTATTAAACACAAAGTCAGAAATCTTATCATAAGCATGACCGATTGACTATATTCAGCTTTTCAGTCACAGCCTTGTATGACCAGTGTTCAACCTGCCCGATCGTTCCAAAAAAACAAACCTTGTCCTGCTGTCACAAACGATCGGGTTGTCTATACCCTCGGTCGGAAAGCAAAGTTGCACGTTTTCTACCATTCACTGTATCTATCAGTATATATGCAGTTGCGGAAACACACTGGTAGAACAGAAAGGGCGTTTAAAACCAGGACCAACGAGCACATCCCAAATTGGTTGACAATTCCATTGACTCGCCCGTTAATGTTACACTCAGCGAGGACGAAACGCCGCTTCTTCCATTGCAAAACACTTATCGACCAAAGGTCACAGTGTCAACATCGAATCTTCGTTTATGATCTTGATGAACGTTCACACCTCATAAATTCTCAATTATATTGGAGAACTATTGATGAGTAGTAGATGATCGTTCTTATCATATAGATTGAACATCACCCACAATTGATCGCAGCTGTCGCATTCCCATAGACTTCCCAGTCGGCATTTTCGAACAGCAGAAGCACTAGACTCGAGTTTTGCTCTCATTAGAGCTCATCAGTAGTGCATATCCTCGCCACTGCCGGGACTAGAACCATGGCCACACTGTTCTTGAAGCAACCATGTTCACCATTGCGCCATTGACCTCACGTTAGGCACGACAGAATTATCGTATGTGAACACTCAACCACTTTCGCTTGTGAGTAATGAAGAACTGCTGATCAACCGTCGACAGCCGGTTCTAAGCGCACAAAACAACCGATCGTCAACTTTTGTTTACCATGAGTTTGTTCGTGAGTACCAATCAGGATTAAGCCTGATTTGTACTTTTAATCGTTTCATTTAAGTCTTGTTAATTTTGTTTTCATGTGTCATGTTTACGACTGACGACGGTGTACGAAATGAATTCATATCGTAATTTTTATCTCCTGACTATTCAATTCAAATGTGATGTTTTATAGGAAAAAGTATTGGCTCGAACTTACAGACGGTCGTAGTGAGTTTTCGGAAACAGCAGCACAAACGACCATTAGTATAGCAGGCATTACATTTCGGTCGTGTCTAAGAGCTTGAAATTTCTTAGCAGTTGAACGTTCTTTCCCACTTCTTTTTCATCAGAAAACCCTTCGAGCAACACATGTAAGCCAACACACATCAGCTACCAGTGATATGTTTCAAGTAAGTGCACCCTAAAGAATCGTCTTGAACACTCGGTGGCGCATAGCCAAGACTGGCAGATCTAAGACGGAAGGTAACCGCCTTCCTAATAAAGCGTGTTAGGAACGGAGAAACAGCAGATGAACTGAAGTCACTAGCTATCAGAGCAGCTGTAAAGAACAACTAGCGGTGTGATTGCATAGTTTTGTTACACATATCTACATGTATAATGTTAGTGTTAACAGTATCAGCAGTTTCACATGAGCCCTTACGACGTGAAATTCGCTAGTTTTTCATCCAGCCTGGTATCAACAAACTCCACTTGTCCAACTTGCGGATACAGCAACTGAAAAGTTCGATACTCACATTGTACGATCTCAATCGGGTTAGTGGTTTAATGACACCTAGGAACGCACAGAACTCAAATTTGGACTTGATCACAATTTTTGGACGGTGACAATAAAGATTTTCAGCTTCTTCATAAAACTGACTGGCATACGAGATGTATTTTTAATAAACTTATTGTTTCGTGTATTCACGGCTTGTGACCGGACTTATAATTGGATACCATCGGAAAATATGTTTTTTTTTAAATCTGACTGAAAATTCAGGCGTCCGTACCCTAGTAACTGACAATGACCTTTATTTGGGTTTTCATACAACTCTCTAACTGTACACATTTGATAATCCTTGATACACTAGCCGCGTTTTAAATCAGCAGGCCAGTTACTTCGTTGCAAACTAAATTGACGCCCTCGAGTCAGCATTACACATAAGCGTCTGGACATATACCCCAAAGCAAAAACAGCTGATTACTGGTATATTGAGTTTAAAGCCTGATTTTAGACAACTACAGTTAATATATACAAAACGATTAATGCTACAGGTAGGGAACGTTTATTATTAACCAATCTAGAACTTTGATTATTTTTCCATTCTTAATTTGGCACTATCACTTATGAAGGCGATAGATTTTCATCGTACTTCCCGGTGAAAGCTGCATACATTTAGAGAATCGAATTCAGCCACTTAATGCTAATCTGGTTTCCACCTAACCCAAGACTTTTGAAAATGAACATACAGGAAATGTATACCGTCAGCATTTTTGCTTGTTAATACCGCTTCTATCCTCAACAAGTTTGGAAAATCCAACCAATTATGCTGTGCAAAGAGATCTCTACTGGTAAACTATAAATGACTGGTAAACCAGAACTGCGTTTAGCAGATTTGATAGGAGAGGAAGTAAGTCTATCAGAAGCCAAAGAGTTTTGTCAGAATTCTAGTGTTACACTATGGAAAGGTGTAGCCGTCTAAGACTGTCCTACCCGTCTTGACTTGACTCGTAACGTCCAAATTAATCTCCGCTGGAATCTCACAAATTTTCACAAGAAGTGAAGAAAAATTTATTTAAAAACCAGTAAGATTTGTGTGCAGTCAAAATTATATCCGAAAAGCTGACTGCTCATTTACTCGAGATCACTGGAGGGCTCACGTGGTGTAGGGAATTAAAGAAAGATGAGATTAAAAACTTGGGGTTGAATACTGTACACTGACGTAACAATCAAGAATCTCCTTCATCTCACTTGACAGATAGGAAATTTTTGCTAACTCACTTCAAACCTTTGTACAAAATAAGGTTCAAATCATGCTGAACAGCCCCGTTCTTTCTGGCTCGCTGCAACAACATATCCGTTACTAGATGATCACTCGTAGCTTAATGTACACACAATTACTTGGGTTGTCGACAGATGTGCGTCGACTGGGCAACCTGGAACACCTATTCGCAGAAAGATACATTTTCTCAAAGCGCACCTAAAATGATCTCACTCAAGCGGCCTGTACGAATCGAGATTACGTCACAGTAAACTTATCACTACCTAAACATGTTGCACTCTGACTTGCATCGAACCAATTTCTCGCAATGTTCCTGGTAGTTGTACTCTGATAAAAGTATCATCACTGGTACCCTAGTGTATGTAGGTTTTAGTGAAAGGTCAAATACGTGGACAGTTAGTGTAGTTTATTACGTTGCTAAGTAATTAACATAGGTTCCGTGAACGGTGTTCATGCTAGTTGCTGTCTAGAACAACGGGAGAAGAAACTGATTAAGCCAAGTTGATGTTGCTTAATCAAGAAATTCCGCAACAGTAGAGTGAACTGACCATAATGTCATATACAACAGCCTCTGTAAGTATGGTATTGATGACTCTCAAGTGTCTTGGTCTATTTACGCTCACAAGTATCGCCACTTCAGAATCAGATGAGCAGTGTTCTTTTTAGTTTGTCCTGTCTGAGTAGCAGGTTCACAAACTTCGACCTTTGAGACCACACTGTTTAGTGAATTTATACCTGAAGTCCTTCACTTTGTAAGCCTCATGCTGTTGCTATATGACGTAGATGATACAACAATAAAACGAGGGGGAAAATGACTCTGGAGAATAAGGGGCTGGAGTGAAATCTAGAAATGGTGCACCCGTTAGCCGTGGAAATCCGTAACAGTCATAAGTGGCACATTAGTTGAGGCAGTCGGCTAGTCACTACCACCTGTGAATGATTGTATCAGCCCATGTCAAGCTGCCGTTAAATTGATTAAGGAAGGCCAAGTAAACTGACCTTATATTCTTGTTCATTAACGCTTTGGGTTTAGACATCTCGGTATTTCTGACGATGCCTAACCCGCTGAAACGCTACCCATCACCTCCACCGATACAAGCTTACAACCCGCATCTGTTGAAAGGTAATTACTATGTTCGGAAGTGATTCAATTTCAAGACATTGTAACCTTGGCTGGATTCGAGCAAACGAAAGAAACAAGAGTCCCGAACAGCTTGGCTAATGAGCTATATGAAGAGCTTGAAAACTAAATATTTGAGCTAATTTATAGAGCTATCCTGTTGTCACATATGGAATCCAGCGACAGCTTTAATCGACTGCTCCGAAAGGAGATCTCAAGCGGTTTACGCTGAAATTTAGGAACCTCTCTGTTTTGCAGTGGAATTGCGTACGTAAAGATAGTTTAGCAGATCTGTTAGGTTGGAAGTGATAAAGTCAACCAAAAGGCAACCGAGAGACCCACAACACTCGGCTTACGCAAATTACCTCAAGTGATACAATTCCATAAGAATTATCGAAATATTAGGGATGAATCAATTTTATTACTTAGGACGTGTTACAAGTAACAGTATTCATTTCAGAAGGTGCTTTAGTTTGGCTAAACTCATCATCGTAGTGCTAGTTCGCTGAACAGACGATGGAAAATTGGTTCACTGGCTAATGGAAAACCTTCAGTCTGTGTCCGTGTGTGGTCAACCAGGAACACTCTACCAGTGATTGTTACAGCGACTGTCGGCAGCAAGGATTTCCAAGCTGGCTGCAACATTAAAGAAGTGAACGTGGGTCTTCCAACGATGTGGTCATTAGAACCATCCCACGGGTCGATTGATGATTTTAAAGTGGCGTATATTCTGCCCTTATATTCTGTCTACAGAGGTGCTCTGTGGTCGGACTTAGTTTGTACTAATCTATAACATTTTTATTTTCTTATGACACGTCTTTTCATCTGTACCGTGCATCAATCGAGTTTACTGGGCTAATAACGTACACCACCCGTTATCCCGTTGAATACGAAATGAGACGTTCGTAAGTATTTTCAGTTTCACTTAGCCGTAATTATGTAATAGCTTTTGTAATAATTTAGGTTGTCCATGACTTTATATAACTTATTATCACTACTACTACCAGTAGTAGTACTGATGCTTACAAGAGGTGAACTGCAACTAACTAGTTAAGCGATTGAGACTGCATTTTGTTTGACTATCCTTGACTTGATTTAAACATTTAAATTTCTCAATAGATCAGTGCCGAACATTCATTATCTTACATTGAAGATTTCACATAACTTACTATTCATCAAAACATTATGGATTCTGACTGTAACTAATAAATCACTACCAATTCTGGACACATCTTGCTGTATAGTTTACTCTAGGAACAGCATGTAAATCTACCTTAATGTTGGCAGCCTGTTAAGTAGACCAGTAGTATTTCAACTATCTTCGTTTGAAACGGGCGTTTTGCAACGAATTGAACTATCACGATAAATGTACCATCGTGCTCCCAATAAATTCATCTGTACTCACTTCCTAATAAACTTGTTGAACTTGTTATGTTTGCATTCAGGTGGCTTTCCTGTCTGACATTTTGGGTTCAGCGCTGCAACTGGTCTTCTTGTTGATAACTCTTCTCCTTGTATTTCAAGGAACAATGCGAACTACAGAGGTGACCATATTTATCCGATCATATTGTATACTGTGCATGAGGGTAAACAATCGATTCGACAATCGATCCCACCTCTTTCAGTGGTGCCGTTAACACATAGCAATGTTGACTATTTGGTAAGTTTTCTAGCTACAAAAACTGCCACAACAATTGCGTCGGTATTGCTCCACACTTTTGTGATACCCTTCTCTTAGATAATAGACAACACAACACAAAACAGGCTGAAAAGCGCTCCTTGAGATCTATGTGCACCTTCTTCTCTGTGAAGTTTTCCTCATTCTCTTCTGTCTTTTGTTCTCTGGATCTGAAGTCTTTCACAGAATCATATCAAAGCTGATTACCAGCGGTAATACAGATCTCGTCATATGTAAGCCACCGGGACTTATTATCAGGCTGCTTCTTCATACAACCTTATGACTTGTAGTAATGAATGTACATATTAGGCACTTTGTTTGGCGTAATTAATGAGATGATCGAAGGCATCTATCACTTGTGTACATCATTCTGTCAGATTTTTGAATCCCCGCTGTAAGCATCAAACAGCTTGTGAAACGAGGTTTCACAAAGCCGTTTCATGGTCAGACTTACCTACTGATGATTCCCACATAAGTAGACACGGAAGGTTTTCGTCCAGCTAACATGATGTCAAATTTCCCACCTACACGCACGTATGAGACAGTGTTGTACTCTTTTTACATTAAGAAGCGTATAGTGACACAGAAATGCACCGTTGACATTCTTGAGCACCGTGGGTTCGTCGATTCTGTCTGCTTCCTTCAAAATCCCGACGACCTAAGATGAAGTCTAAAATCTCCAGTGTACATTATACCTTTTGGCTACAGTCCAATACGGCCAGAAAAACAATAGTCAACAATTCGATTCACAGGATATTACAGGGACAGACTTGTCTGCATGCAGTAGCAAACGATTCTCTCAATTATATGTCACAACACGACCTATCTTGGCTAATCATATTGTGAATATCACTTGTGACTCATTTTATGAATGGATCAAAGTATGATTGACAATCAACTCAAGATTGTTAGTACCCGATTCTCTTGGAGTGGTTAGATATTACACTCAGGTCACAGATGATTTGCGATTAAACAAAACTACTTCCAGAAGACATCAGCACCATGAACATTCTTTTCATGTCGGTTGTTCACTGTCTGGTAGTCTGATCACCTCACTTTTCGCTAACAGTTGTTCATAAATTATGTTGATAAGTTTTTGTACCGTTGGACTAATATATAGTCAATGTATCCTCCACTAGGAAACAATAAAAAGTAACTACGAAGAAAACAACTGTAATCACCGAACAAATATCTTTAGAGTTCCTACTACAAATTGTCAGTTAATAACCTCCGGAGTACCAACAGTTCATTTGTCCAGATGGCCAAAGAAAGCTACCATTAGAAGACAGATGCTTTTTGCAAAGGAGTTCCACGACAATTGCAAGCTTAATAATCTTTTTCTCGAAAGGTGGAATATGTAATGAAGCAAAGAATGAAGAATTATACTTAGAGAGAGTCTGTACCTCCTAATTAGTCCCCTTGGTCTTCTGGTTTATATTAGACTAACCTCTACCATAACTGGTCAACTCGGATAGATTGAACATCACCTACAACTGATCACAGTTGTCGCATTCCCATAGACTTTCCAGTCAACCCCTGTCAGTGGTTCAAGTCTCGGCAGTGACGATGACATGCACTACTGTTAATAGTCAGTGCACATAGCAGTCCTAGTTTAAGTCTGTTAAGATGAAACTAGTAAAATGAAGCTGGTCGCTACTGGTCTTTTTGACACGCAACATATCAGTGGACCAAGGTGGTCGTTGTCGAGGGCCACTTCACATGCAATTAAAAATATCTCGAGATGTAACAAGTCTTCACATGCGATTACACGTTGCGTATCGGGAACCGACGTTCATCTATGGATAAACAAGTATGCTCTGGAAATAACTGGTTACCAACAATAAATCACCTAACTCATTTTGTGGTGTTAGGTTATCCGACAACCGTAGAATTTCATATCAACAGATACAGACTTTGATGACACCATGTATGTTACAGAGTACATGAAGCAGCCAAAGATGTGCAGACGGATTGTACATAAGCTAACTGTCCGAACGGCGTCCAAACCTTAACCAGTGTTACCACTAATATTGGGCACCCCTGACGGCTTTGGTGTGTCAAACACTTTCAAAAATGCCCCCATCTGAGATTTGATGTCATTCAGTTGGGCTCACACTCGGTCGTTACGCAGCTGTCGCACAGAAGTAGTGTTATTCGGTTCAATTGTTGTTTATTTATTCCTGTGTAAGCGTTGATATCTGTCGACGTTCTTTGTATGAATGTACTTATTTGACACAAAAGTGAACACGAGAGTTTCCATGTCTTCTGTCTCTAGATGCTGAGGTAATCTGAACGGTACACACAAACGCCTATGGCTAACTTTTTGCATACGATGATTCGGTCGTATATACTATGTGATCAGTAGGACATTAATCAACATGGTTGTTTTATGAATGCATGACCGGGGTTCTAGTTACGACTGTGGGAAGGATGTGCACTACTGACGAGATCTAACAACAGAAAAACTCCAGTATGGTGCTTTTTTTCGAAAGGAGCATCCTGAAGGGTTTGTAGGAAAGCAACAGCTTCGGCTAGCCATGAGTGATGTTTAAGCTATATAAACCAAATCTCCTACTTCATACCAGTGAACAAAATGTTGACATTAATAGTGCCGTGAGTCATGAACGCGGATGGCGCAAGGGTTAATTATTCGGGAGAGCAACCGGTGAGTTTTACTTTTCAAAAAGACAAGAAACAAAACACCCATCTTCGTACGTTGTTGGTTCCAGACGGTCACGGTTGTCACAGACGTCAACACTCAGTTCCTCCACGTTCCCTTACTTACCGAGAACCATTTCATGCGATGCTGCACTCCGATATTTCTCCGTGTATTTTTCATGCGGCTACATCAATGTCAAAATTTATGCTATGGCCCTACTGCTGAATAGCAGCCATGTGGTTAGTATAGCACAATCGCTCCTCCTCACTACACTAGATGCACACGTGCAGCAAGTACAGAGGCGGAAATTACGATGGCACCATCTTGACAAGCACAACACTTAATTCCAACTCAGTCGTATGCATTCTGGTAGAAAGTTCTTACCAAATAAACATGTTGGCTTTAAGCTTTTTGCCAACAAAAGGAACACAAGTAAGACGACTGAGTGTTTGCAGATGTTTTAGGGAACACAGTAGGGTCTTGTCAATACACCCAAATCAAAATAAGATTCTTCCAACGACTCGGTTGGTCTACTGGTGTTAAAAGACCATTTCGTCTGCGTGGATGAACCTCGTGCATAAAACGGACTAGTATAGAATTGTGGTAGTGTCAAAACATATTGGTTATTGATGAGAGACTTACCAGCTAGCGCAATCACCCAGTCGTTTGCTTTCTGTGCACTGGATCCGTCAGGCATAGCTAAAATGAACAGGAAAGTGATATGGTTGTAGAGATCATGATTCATTTCACTCGATGCACAGAAAAGTCCAACCACTCTGGCGAGTTTCAGGTTCTTCGTGAAGATGATTCAAGTGCAGTCGGATTTTTAAACGATAGACAGTTAACTTTTCATACTAAATCAAAATGATTTTGTTTAAATCAACTTAGACTGAACGGGGTAGACGTCAGTCGGTTTTAAATAATTGTACACCTATCGATGGTTATTTTTCGTGATATTGACATAGGTTTATGTTCAGTATCCTTAATATTACAACTAATTTTCGCTTATTCTAACAAATATTTTCATCTGATTTTTCTGTTCCAAATCACTTGACCGATTTATCATGAACCCTGAAGTAAGCGTGTACCTAAAAAATACGCACCTTGTGAAGTGTGTGTAGAACTAATGAGTTCTGGTTTCAAATTGATTAAGCTCATGAAAATCTCAAGCACCTTAACACTTTACTAAGCTCAAATGCTTGATTTGTTCACCAGGAGACACTATCTCCAACAGGCTCTCAATGATTCATCGCTAGGCTAATTAAGATGTAATTACACGTACTCCGTAAACAGACACATTACCTAATGTTTTAAAGATAAGTTTGCTGATGAATTTCACACATCGCCAACGTTTTTGTGTTCAACAAACTGAAGTAATGGCGTATCATATTCATAAAATGTTATCAGTCGTTTATTCTTGATATTTTAGCGAAGAACTTTATAAAACTAACACTAATGGAACAAGGAGATCAGGTTAGCTTGTGTTATAACTGGAAAAATCAAGAGGACGTGCGTTAGAATCACAATACATCGCACCTGGTTAGACCGGTTGGATTGGGCACAGCTAAATGAAATCCCAACGTACGGTATGGCTTCATAGCTGGGCTGTTAAGGCTTTGGAGCACAGAAGGATACACTTTCTGGCGTTGGGTTGAAGCTGATAGGAACTCAGAGACTTCTTCATTCGGATCACCTCAAAGTTTACAAATAAGCCATGCCGTTTGGTATCACTGAAGTATAGCTGCTCAATAAAGGCGTTGATGGTCAACCAGCTTAATTGTTTGGGATAGAGGTGGACGATTGCGTAGACATCAGTGTCGCTGCATGGCAGTTGGTTGCAAAAGATCGTATCGTGCAACTCCTACTCTCGCAGTATGGCTTTCGGTTACACATAAACATCACTAGGTCGCTGAAGGGTTTACAATTTTTGTGCACATATCTTGCGAATGAACTTGGAGGATTATCGTGCGATTTACTAACCATGTCAAACTTAGTTTTATAAAGATATAGTATTTAGAAAACGTCTCCAAATCAGATGTAAGGTCAGTCCTTTGACATGATCGTGATAAACAGTCAAACTACGCTAGCAATTACAGACGGACCTTGGTCAGAAGTGTGGGCTTATTTAAGTCTAAAACGGGACTTGGTTGAATAAATGGATATCTATTGAGAACAGTGTCGACAAAGAAGTTGATCGGAATAACATGATATTTCCTAAACCTTTGTGTGAAACATGTTGGAATGTAAAAAGCAGTCGAGTTTGAACGAAGAGTACCGCTAACCTCAGGAAAATACTTTGTACAGCTGTCGGCAACCTTAAGATATTTGCCTAGAAGACATGGACTAATTAAGAAGGAACATAACAATCAATGTGGTAGGACGCACTTACTAATAAAGCGAAGGATACGATTATAGGGATTAAACATACCTCAAACGTAAAACATTAATGAAAACAACAATGAAACATCAATGAGACATTGATAACCAACAAAGAACACATCAAAATGTACTCCATCTATTCACCAAAGAAAAACCCATGAACAGACCTGACTTAACCTTCAGTTATGGACAACAACAAAACTTCTAGTTTTGTTTTCTTTAAGGCAAAAAAGATAAACCATCCAAAAATTTGGACGTGCGTAAGACCAGCATAACCAATTTGGAAAAACCATTCTACAGGACGGAGGGTGGTGAGCATTATGGAAAGATTGTCCTTATATGGTATCAGAACAAAGTCCTTCGGAAAGAGCACGTTGGTCACATAGAACTGAAAGTGCAGACAGAACTGCTCTCTGAAGGACACAGGATTTTGTTTAAGACAGCCGGGTGCTTCATGTGTTCCACGGGGAAGGAGGCGTATCGTTGTGACAAGGAACTTACATATGTATTAAGCCATTATTTGACTGAATGTTGATTACCTTGTACAGGAGGCGTCTTAAATCGCAGCACTGCTCTTTATAGTGTGTTGCAGTAAAAGTGACATACCGACGGTCATAAACAGTAATTGATCGGCGCATTAATTTTTCGTACGTGATCGAGCTGTTTTGGCAGTTGTATCAAAGTTCGCTTAATTCTTTTGTACCTTATACAAATACTAGTTCGGTTTATCGGGTTCCTTCATAAAGAAAGGAATTTTGTAGATTGGATTAGCTTTCTGACTGAGATGTTTACATAAGAGGTGAGTTTGTGGTAACTAGAAACGACTTTGGAAGAGTCAGTGTTCGTCTGAAATTGACTTTTCCCTATTCGATACACCAATCAGATAGACTTTCGTAACGTTCTTTGTCTGGTTCTTGTATGAAACTCCTAAGTCAAGCGTTGTTTTTATTACACTAAACGGATAATCGTCTCTCATTCATAATTTATGTTGCAGGCAAGCAGATTGATGGTAAGTAGGTAAGTGGTGTTCAAATATTAAGATGTGCCTCTCAAACAATGTCAACCGGAATAATTTGCTCTCTGAAGTCGCGTCTGAAGGAATGTCGTAAGGTAGCCGCATGAGAGCAGTCTATACGCCATTTCTACCTGTATGATAGATTTAGGGACAATGTGTTCACTGCCTTTTTTCTGTTTTTGTTCAGGGTGATTACTCATTCACTTCTGGACTATTGATCAATCCACTAAGAGTGCATATCATGAGTTCTACTCAACTAGGCTAACGTGTTCAGAGTTCTTTTGGATTTATCAACGTGTAATCGGTTAATGCGTTTTGTGCGTCCTTTTAAGGTGACACAAAAGCTTTACTGAACCCACATTCAAGACGTTTACATTAGTTTAACTCAAATACACCAGTGCACTTGGTTTTGCTGCAGGGTGTAGTCATGAGTTGGCAGCACAAAAAGAACGGGTTAGGTAGAGGAATGCGGCAACGCAGTCCATAAACTTAAAGTTTGAAACATTGGGTTCCCTTTTTGCAGTACTTCAAGACGGCAAGAAGACATACATTGCGAGATGCAAACATTTCGTTTATTCTCATCAATCGATTACATAAAATATTTTGTTGTATAGGTCAAGTACAAAGCGACAAAACAATGAAATGAACGAACATCACTTGGGTGCAATCAAGGTTCACTGTCACGATAACGAAACTGATTGCGTCAGCACCTTTTGCCAACGGAGGGCTGGGGCGTGCGTTTGATCAACAATGCGTCAGAGATCGCCAACAGCCTAGGGTTGCAATTGCGCCGTAGAGCCGTGAATAAAGTGACAGTGTCAACCACAGGACCTGTTGCGGTTGGGTGTTTCTTAATGGAAGACTCGAGAATTCCATTCGGGTGATGGTATTTTGACCCATGTGGAGTCAATGTTTAGATCAGCCACTTGGGAATGTGCTCCATTTTACTCTATGGTAAGTTTCAACCGGTTTTGTCAGTGTATACGTCCCTGTAACTACAAATGAACTGGTAGACGACATGAGAGGCAGCGTTTCTCGAGAAAGAACGTTCGGAGCAGTGGAGACTCATCCTATCTAGAAAGCAACGGAAGCAATTCCGCTGCAGGATATGAACGATCAATGGTTCATTTCAACTTGCGACTTACATTGGTAAAATTATGGTCACCTGTATAAGGGAGGGTGACAACATCCTGCTTCTTCAGCGCTGTTTATGGTTAGGAGGTAGCCACTCGTTCCTTACAATAAATTTAAGTAAGTTTGGCCGGTTATCCATTCGTAAGCAGAAAGTGCTTTGAGAAGTCCTCTTAAAACTTTTGACGGTCGGCCATGCACCGGTAAGTATGAAAATTACAGTCCAGGTAACTAGCAACTGTTCTATGTTGTCATTGTTACCGATGACTTCAAGTATGTATATGAGTTACTTTCCGAATAAAACACACTTGGATCATCTGTAGGCAAATGAAATCTTTAGTCGTGACCTAGAAATGATAATAATTCCCCATTATACTAGCCCTTCTTTCCAACCACACTAAACTTTATATATTAAAAAAAAACCTTCCAGGTTAACTAACGAAATCTCGCGGTGGAAGACGCTGGAACATCTTTCAAGAACATCCGAGAAAAACGCAAACTTAGAAGGCTGCACACCAAAGTGATTCTTACAACTGTCGAAAAATTCTGTTAAAGCCCGCGTTAATTTTCACATGTGGCTAGCTTCAAATGTCCGTCTAATTAATGACTGAGTGAAGCGAATGTTTTTATATCGACGATTTGCTCGTTGACTAGTGAAAAAGTGTTGACCCTAACGTTTGTAATTCTTGTGGGAAGTTCCAGAGTAACTGAAAATGTCACCATTAAAAGATGATTCAACTGGTGCCTGTTCACACAAATTTACAACACGTCGGCTTGTTTTACACTCAAATTGACAAAATTCTGTCGAACATGGATAGAATTAACGAGAGTTTTGGTTTGTAATGCGAAGGCTTCCGCTGACCCAAACCTCAGTTTTGGTATCTCCGTGGGTTACGGTCAAGAGTTGGAGAGTGTTCATAAAATGTTAGCTGGCTGATTGGTATTTTGATGCCCTACCAAGAATTTTGCACACGTTCATGATAGTCACTACGTTAACCATTCAAACAAGACATTTGACCTAACATGGAGGCAGCTGTTCGGTCCACCTTGACTACCACAATAAAAAGTTATCTAACAAAGGTAGAAGTTATTACTCATGTGGGCGAACTTCTGGGACTACAACGCTTGGGAAAAATACCTTTGGAAAAACCTTTGTGAAATACTTTTAGCCATGAGTAACGACGTTATACTATAGAACTTGACAACGAAACCTCCCGGATGGACTTGGTATAACTGAAATTTTGATAGTATGAAATTTTCGAATGTGAATTAAACGGGACGTTTAATGTGGTAGTCAGACAGGGACAACAAATAAATATTAGAACATAACAGTAAGAAGACGGACAGTGGTGGATATTGACATTTCGTATTGTCTCTTCAGTACTAAATCGCACTAACCAGGACCATATATATGATCCTACTGGGGTGGGGGATGAAGGAATAAAATAACAAATTAGATGGAGAACAACAACGCAAAACCATTAGGTCCATGGGAATCTAAGGCTTCCATATAATTCTTTCTGAACACACAATACGGGCTTGAGACGACTAATCGCGACCGCCTCAGCGAAACACAGGAAACGCGGAGTAGCTTGGCGGATTTTAATCCTGAATGTTGATTCGGGATTAATCTGGTGACCGGCGGCCAACATATATATAGCGATAGACGAAGCCGGAAAATTGCATGTTCCCGGGATGAAAGAAGCAGACTGCGCAGTCATATCCTGAACTCATTTTGGCAGATGTTCCTTCATTCTTGAGTTCAAGCACCCTTCGGTCTTGCCGATATAGCTTTTGCTGCAGTTACACACAAATTGATAAATACGATATGAGTTGGTGCCAATAAATTGCTCTTCTTTTATTGAGGAGAAAAGTAGTTTACGATTTCGTTCAACGACTACGATTTCAGCCGCATTGTATGCTCGCCTGATGGAGACGACGAGAAGTTTTGCTGTTTGAAGTGATGAAATGTCACCTTTGAATGGTGGTTCATTGTAGACTTTCTTCTTGCCACCAGTGGAAACCTCGTCCACTGCTACACGTTGTTGGCTGTTTCTGTTGGTAAGTCTCAGCGGATACCTAATACCTTGCAAAGTCGTTGTAAGTAGTCGAAATTCATCAGCTAAACATTCTGATGAACAAATTCGTCTGGCACGTGCAAGCAATGCTCGCTTGTTATTCATCGGTGTAAAGTTGTGAAGTGAGCGTACTGACTAGTCCAGGTGAGCTTTCAATTCACTTACCTTCTTTCTCATCCATCATCTTTGCGAACAATGAGGATGTCCAAAACCGTAGGCGTCCGTTCTTTTCCAGCTCACAGGTGACTGTCAGACCAACGTGACGTACGTTGAACAATTTTATCATCTCATCGATCGTTTGCGAAGATTGTGCGAACCTGAAGAAGTCGTTCACCTAAGGTTTGTACAATAGCAGCGACGAAATGTTTTCAACAGTTCGTCCCGTCTATCTGTCGATAAAACTTACTCTGAAAACTGAAATTGATATTCGCCGTGTACAGTTGTAGATACAGTTTAAGCATATCCATGAGAATTTTTATATGAAAACCTTTAGTCTTGATCAGATTACGTATAAATTCAATCGTCTCTTACAATGGAACATTCGTAAACAGTGATCGAATGTTTACTGAACACATGACTTTGTCTGCTAAGTTGACAGTTGAGATCTTCAATTGAACCATATGAGTCTTTAATGGTATATGTGTCACATGTACGTTTTAATGGCGTCTGAGCCTGTACTAACCATCAAGCCAGTTTTTGTTGTGGGACATTACTGATAGGTGGATCGGATCTCGAGGGTATGGTTCATCTTTTAAGTTCACGAAAGACTTGTAAATGCGTTTCAGACTCACATTGTTTGCTTGATCAACAATCATTTTGCAAAAATTAACAAACGTAGTGTGACATTGCCTATGAGTTTATTATGACATCATCAAGAGATAAATTTGCTCTCACAACTCATCATCTTGTATCTCTAAATGATCTGTAAATTGAAAACGTTATCGTGCATATTTGTGGCCTCTGTGAACAGGAGGGAGATTGTTGATTCAGTTTTTTCTGCTCTTACATGCGAACGAAACAATGTTAAACAGAAATAGTGCTTAACAAAAGATAACCTGAATTCTACAAACACGGGAAAACTCCCATGATGTTTTTTAACTGGATCCAGTTGAAGGAGTTTTTATAGACCCAGAACGATGAGTACAAAACAGATCGCTGGAATATTATAACCCTAAAAACAAAAGCAACTTTCAAGCTTGTTACCAGCAGCAGCGTTTGGTCATTTACATCTGCTATACGTGGGCATAAATAGTTTGTACCATACACATTCTCCCACATCCCCATGCCAATTCCTCCAGCACGGATTCACTCTGCTCCCAACCAAATGGTGCCCCAACGAATTACTTCAATTTGTGCGGCAGCTGGTGTCTATAAAAAAAGCGCGATATCTGAAGCAGTCTAAACAATGGTCACTGAAAACCGTTGGGGATTTTAGTCTTCATAAAAGGTGTGAGTAGACTATCAGATCTGAAGTCTGCTTGTTGTCTGCTTTTCGGCGTGCAATGTCATACAAGGACATCAGGGCGTGACCCAGCTGACAGGTGAGTCCATTTGTCCACGAAACTTTTGCAATGATGTAACCAAACGAGACCAAACAATTTTCACAAAAGGCTATTGATAGTTTTGCCGAGGAACAATGGGGTGGTATCTCTAATTGAAATGTCTCGGAATAATTATTGATGGGACCTGGTGACTAGGATCCAACTAAAGTTGTACCGACGTAGATAAGACTATGCCACTCGTTAATTGAGCCGATGCTTCAGTCATAGCTGTCTTTAGTGAGGAGAACGAACTCAGTTTGCAAGAATGCTCTCCGGTATTACTTGTCGATTTTTGTTTCTTTCATGAACCATTTGTTGTATGTTGCATACGACCACACTTTGATCGTCATCGCTGTTTTCAGACATCGATCAAACCTGAGGCCGGCATGCGAAAACCGAGTGGTCAGTTTGAATCCCTTCATCTTGCATTTGACGCTCCCACTTGTTTTGCCATTGGAGTTCGTTGTACATTCCATTTTTTGCTATTAAGTCTGGCGTGACATTTTAGTGGTCCACATCTGTTAGCAACAGACAGCCTCATCTTATAACAGCTGTAATCATCAACGGCTTATATCAATCCACCACAACTGAAGCACAGGAAAAGTATCCAACACACAGGTTAATATCCTGTTCAGATAGTTAGGATAGACACTTACCAGCGAGGTAGTGAGCAGCTATTTTTGTCTCGCTATATCTCATTAGGATCATGTTATCTGTTAATTCAAACCCACGACATATGACTAGGTGACAGGACGACAATCCAAACACTCCGATACTGTTGTGTCGCAGTCACTGCAGTTACAGATGAGTATGTAACTTGCTATCTTTAGGTCGTACACATAAGTTATTTCGGATAATTTCAAACAGCCACAAAATCGGGTGAATAATTTCTTTGACTATCTTCCTGGGACATATTAACAAGACTCGGTTTTGCTTCTCGGTGTGCATTTTTTTGATGTGATCCTGCTAGGGCGAAACAGCTGTACACCAGTTCGGTTCATTTCACTGAGACCGACTGTTGCGGATGCTTCTCACAAACTTTCTTGGGACCTTGGCTTATGTCTCCTAGTTTGCAGGTCAACCACAAGTAATTGATAGTTTTTTAGCATATATACAGGGAATAACAAAAGCTTATGCAAGCAACTATTAAGTCTATTGTTGCCTTCAAAATATATAGGACGATTAACACACAGTAGTTAAGCTTGTTCCATCTAAACTGTAAGATATTGCAGAAAAATAAACATTGACTTGTTAGATAACACCGCTTCACCTGTTTACATAAGACACTGTTAGATGAATACTAACTGTTTTACAAAATAGAAATCCAAATGCATATACATTGCAATGTTTGTTGGTCACATTATAAAAGCAGGCACCAGTGATTTACATGGTTGATTAGAAACGTCTAATTCATGTGATGATTAGCCATGTGTTAGTGCCAGACTGATGGCAATGAGCGTTAAAAAGGTTGCCTAGAAAAAGGATAAACAAAAACAACAGTTCGCACTTAACCCCAGTGGAAAGGTGCTGTGGATACAGCAAAACAGAAATGTTGGTACCCTTTCTACTATGTTTTAATGTACAAGTTCGAAACTAATGTCGCTGTTTCGTTGTGTTTGATTGCAAATAACGATTGGTTACTTCAGCAAACTGTTGAGCAGTATGTCCTACTTGATGCCTTTTAAATAATGCTTTTTCTGCAAAAAATTATTACAGTTTGACCTTCATAGCAGTGCCACTTACTGGTAACGCCACTTCTGATTTAGCGCCACATTTTGATCGACCGATCTAAAGACAATCAAGATGAAAAATTCCAAGCCAATACTGCTCTGTTATTTGGTTATAGGCGACACAACTCACCAAGATATGCAAACCGCTTTCCTTACTAGCATCTCGTTACGGACCTTCGTGGAAAACACCAAATCATTAAACGGGAGCACCTTATACAGGGTGGTCTATTAAGAATAGGTCACCCTCCAACATATGGTAACGAAACGTTTGCGGCGACAATAGTTTTCACACACCTTAGTAATCCATCGACTAGCTAACCACACACGTTGCACCAATTAACAAAACCGACGCGTAGAGCCATAAATGTACCAAACTTCTGCCCATCGCTGTGCCCCTGTTCGTCATTTCGTGTAACACGATTATATAGGGCTAGTTCCTTGTTGACAGTGTCATCATCTTTGACGTGCAGTGTTGGAAGAAGTTGGCTGTGCAGGGACAAAAGATATTCTATATTTGTACAGTACTCTGTAATTTGTCGATTTGCCCTCCATACATAAATATTTGAAGGTGATGACGTGAAGAAGGCAATGTCTGGGAGACTGTTCATAGTCTAAATAGAAAAAAATCCTGACATTTTATTGTATCTATTGTCCATATTACGATAGTTCAGAGTCTTTATAAACAGGATCTGCACGAACAGTCGCAAAGAAGTTTGTTACATTATTAAATTTAAAAATGTGAGCACGAAGAGGCAGAAGTTCATAAATGATTGTTAGATAACCCCATTGTTTCTTTTAAAACCGACTTCTTCTTGTCAAAGACAATTTCACTCAGCCAGAATGAACGGAAGCTCGCAGAACAATCCGTAAGTAATTTTCGCTAGTTTTTCCGTACTCGACCTTCATACTGCTATGCTCATTGGTGGCTTATTGACCTCACCAACTATTTTCAACAACTATTTTTCATCAGCGCAGAAAGAAGACATATGTTGCCATATGTTAACATTTCGTTTACTCTCATCAGTCGCAAACGTAAAACATGCAAGTTATATATGACAGACAATTAGGGATAGACAGGGTATGGACACGCATACAATCACACCACGAATTATGTCATCACCACCACGGCAAACCTATAGGTTGCTTCACCCACTTTTGTGCACACAGCGCCGGCTGGTGAGCTCTAATCAGCATGGCTTCGCTAAAGGCCAGTAGTTTCGGGTTCTGATGACGTAACAATATTTTGAAAGAGTTAAGAGGGACCACCTGGTGACCTGTTATCATAAGGTGTCTTGCAATAGATGTCACCAGGTGGTCCCTCTTAACTCTTTCAAAATATTGTTACGTCATCAGAACCCGAAACTACTGGCCTTTAGCGAAGCCATGCTGATTAGAGCTCACCAGCCGGCGCTATGTGCACAAAAGTGGGTGAAGCAACCTATAGGTTTGCCGTGGTGGTGATGACATAATTCGTGGTGTGATTGTATGCGTGTCCATACCCTGTCTATCCCTAATTGTCTGTCATATATAACTTGCATGTTTTACGTTTGCGACTGATGAGAGTAAACGAAATGTTAACATATGGCAACATATGTCTTCTTTCTGCGCTGATGAAGTTATTGAAGGGAACCCAATGTTTCAAACTATCTTTCAATTTTCTTATCTGAGAACTTCTCAAAGTCATAATGCACCTCATAAGTACCCTCCATTTTTCTCCCTGTTGCACACGTTTTGAAGCAGACCAATGTGGTTTTTGTGCTTGTCTTTTGATTTGACTTGGAAGCAATTTGCGAGGACAATCGGGTTAATCCTGGGAACAGTACTTTCTGTTTTTTTGATTACAAGGGGGAAAATTCGATTTCTGTCGAATGTGTTACTAAATTTAGCTTATCTTTGCGGAGGTTTACGGTACTAATCGACCTTCACGATCATCGACAGATGTCACATTTCTTGTTCTCCATTGAGTTCCCACATCCTTCCAGTTACGGCCGACCTCATTACATACCAAGCATTTGGCTTGGTTATTTACGTGGCAGTGTTCTTTGAGTAATTTCACGATTATAATTAATGTGACAGTAGGCACCCAATCTGCGGAAATTTCTAATCTTCTGTGAAAGGTGTGGACAATATTTTTTAACACCTAGGATCTATTGCTGACGACAAAGTGGGGATAAACCATAGTGGCATACAAGAAAAAACCATAACGCCCATAAAAAGCTGCATTTATTTTATTCAACCTACTTTGTTTTCAAAGCAGTAAACATTGTATCTGGCCTCGAATAATAATCATGGCTTCAGAACAATGAAAGCTTCTCGGTTGTTGTTATAGGAGAAAACCTCCAAGGCAAATAGGTGAACAGAGAGACTGTCCTAACTGTCTTTTGATCGAATCAGTCTATAGAACCTAGCAGGACGCTGAAACAAACTTTTGTTTCATACATCGTAAAGACTCAGTTCTCCAAACCGTTTTTATGCATAGTCCACCGATGATGGAAAAAATGCACTCAGTTCACAATAAAGTCGGTGGTCAACTTGGTCTGCGTGTTTGTGCTCAATGATCCGTAATCTGCGATCAACAAACTGCGTGATTAATGTAAAAGCTCACAACTTGTGGGCAATTATGTCTAGTTATTTCTTACTGGCACTGTGTACAGAACCCGTTTCAGCACAGACTGAACAATCCACATGTAGTAGGACTGAACTGATAGGTGTACTGATAGCGGTGAGTACTAGTAACGGATAGTCGCAAGTTACCGTCACTCACGAACAAGCTTAGTGTGTCAGAGCAAAATCAGCTGGAAACGATTTTGTGGTCAGTAACGGTCGCAATCTGATAGACTGAGGCAAACAAGGCAAACAAAAATTTCTCCAACAGATCAGTGGTATTATCATGTATACAAGTGAGACGGTTTCCAGTTCATATTAGAAGCAAGTGTTGTCACATTAATGTCTGTGATATGACCATTGCAATTAAGAACTGAAAGGATTGTTATCCACCAAACCAGTAGAATTTTGGCACTTTTACCGGCGGGCTTCTGCTTGTCAGGATTCTAACATAGAACACGAAAGCTGACCTACTACGTATTCCAAGCTTCAGGTCACCCATCAGGTCATCAAAAAAGTTCATGAACGTTGGCGGAGAATGATCTGTTAATAAGAAAGTACCAGATGATTGAGGGGGTGTTCTAGTTTGTAATTTGACTAGTCCAGACAATCCAAAAGGACTGGAATATAGTGGCTAACATCAAGCGATCAAGACGAATCACATTGACTTTTTGTAAGAGAACTGCTTCGGTGGGGCAATTGTGAACGGTCATGCTAGAGAAAATAATTTACTTATGGTTGACCTTTTACATTAAATTTATATTTCTAGGAGTATTATGGGCAAGTAAAGAAAGTCGCTTTACTTTCCACAGGATTTACGATAATAGACTTTACATATTTTGCTTATTGTACGTTTTTACATAAATTGTGCATAACACGCTTGACAGTCGGGTAAGATATATGGGCCACAATTTTGAATATAATGGTAGGATTTTCCGTTAGGTACTGGTTGAGCTTTTAAGTTCAACTTCACCGCCCATCGTCATGCAGCAGAAGCTCAACAATGGTGGTATTAATTAGATCTGACAGTACCGGAATCTTCTAGCGTAAGGCTCACTGTAACTACAAAAATCTAACGACACAACTAAACAACCTTTTTTCAATCCTCTCAAGAATCGGTCGACTTTATATCCATCCTTTAGGTTTCGATGGATTTTTACTAAACTTAGGGTGAGTTTTTTCAGTAATCATTCGTTAACCGAGAGTATGTATGTCGCTTGCATATATGTATAAATTAGCAATCAACATTTTTATATTGCGTGATGTCAGAAGTTTTGCGTTCACATTTGTTTGATTTTAATGGAAGGCAAACAGAATTGTAACAGCCATGTTGATTCCTCCGGTTACTTTGAGTGAAATGTTTTCAACTTCTCAAATGTTTGCGGATCAACGTTTATTGGAGATGCTTATAAGATTGTGCGTGTAGAAGTAATCGAAAACTCTCGTAACAGGTCAGTTCATTTCATCTTTTTGGATATAGCTTTGAACGAATCGGAGTTGTCCGGCTAAGAGATAGGCTTTCTAGATTCGAAACAATCCAATGAGGAAGGATGGGTTTGTCATTTGTTCAGGAATTCGAGTCCCGTTCTGTGTACTGGACAAGAGGTTCACCCCAGTCTATATAACGTGTCATTCCTGTCAGCCAATTTATCACATTAGCGAGCACAGAAGTAAGTTGACTTCTAGGATTGACACGTAAATTAAATAGTTGCTTCAGACATCAGCCTGAAGTTATTTTAGATTGACGGAACCTGGCGAATAGTTGTCAAGTCTCTAAGGTTTTCAAGAAGTTTTTCGGATGCTTTATATAAAACGAAAGAACAGATTGGTTTCAGAGAGGCACAGTCAGTTCCAAAGTAGTTTTGCTGTAGATGTGGGCATAAAAATCGAGAGTTTCAGGAGTTCTATTTGGAATAGATTGCGAATAAGTTAGAAATATAATCCATGAAACTGCTAGTGATCCTTAGCTAACGTCAAATAACCTTTGACCATTCAGCAGATTTCTTACCTATTTCCTGAGTAATGTTACAAGCTCTATTGGGTGCAACTATGGGCCAGTTGGTTAATCGATGTATCTTTTTCGAACTGTTCACAATATAGTCTACTACTCATCTTTTACAAACTTATCATATACTTCGCTACAGCAGACACGGTCGCTCTGGCTTCCAAGCCACTGGTTAGAGTCTGGCTTGAGAAGGTCAGCACTAGTCACCGATTTAATGAATTCGTTCGTCCTACATTTGGTAGGATTGCTTTTTATTGACTGCTTAGTCATGTTGACTGGGACTTACGAATTATTTCTTTCAAAGCGCCTGATGAGAGCTATCCGTGTGAATAGAAAAGTGGTGGAAATATATATTTCTAAAACACGAAACACTATATGAAAACTGCTTTGCTTACGGAAGATAAACTCATAGCATCGGATAATCTGTTTGTTAACAGAACTACTGCTGCAACGTCAAAACCCAGAAGTTACCATTAGAAATTTTTCCGTTTACGTTCGCAGCATTTTTATCTTGTCAAGCGATGCATCTATTGTTGAATAGCCGTGGTCGGCTAACATCCAGAACAGTTGTTGTCAAATTTGCAATACGAGCAGACTGCGAAACAAGCTGCGATTGCCTTCTGAGTCGCATTCATTTTGCCGACACTCATGGGCCAATCGACGACACACTGGACTCTAGAATGGTAGTGAATATGAAAATCGATTCCATCAAAACCCATCAGATTTGACTGTTAACGTTTTGATTCGCCAGTACACATATGGTCGATCAGCATTGCATATATTACCTTCATAGTGGACTGACAAATTTTGTGTGCAAAAAATGGTGTATAGGTTCAACGCCCGAACAACTGAATCACTTGCTGGAAAGTTTAGTTTGTTGAATTGGGTGATCATCAAGTAGCCAGTAAACAAGCGCGCTGGAGTGCAGTTTTTGTGCTGTCAGCCGTTTATCAAACCACAGTCTGGATGAGCGTATCAATTGATGTGGCAGCAACGGTCGAACGGAAAGAAGGATAGCCAAAAGGTCAAGACCAAGACAAACTGTCAACATGAAAATCTGTCTCTTACGCAGATAAGACTGGTTGAGGTTGTCTGATTTACCGGATTTCGTTAATATTCAACACTGTCAGGCTAGTGTAACGTAGCCAGGCAGTGAAGAAGTTTTTTTGATCGATGTTATCATCAGTCACCAGCACGGGTTTCACGGTCGATCAACTTGGGTTTGTCGTTTGGCTCAGCAATCGACTATTAACTCCTGTCATTAACTGAATCAGGCACCTTTGGAGGTGTACTGCTGTCCGCTGGCAAAAAACCTATCTACTCTGTCAACCAGGATGTCACTGTAACCGCTAGGGAACTGGAAAATTACATGCTAGCCACCATATTTACATGAATTTTATCTCACGTGCGTTAGACTTACTTCCAAGTTTGATGGCAGAGTATGAGTCATCCGAAGTTGATTGATGTTGATCATCCGTTGGCTTTGGGGAACAATGTTTTGAAAAATAACTCTGTTTTGTGAGACTGCTCCTCATGTAATTTTGTCTAGCTATGCCAAACCACGCTTCGGTGAGACCACTTTCGCAAGCAATTTACGTAAGCCACTACGCTCACTATCTTGGCTGGTGACATTATCTCAGTTTACTACTGTTCTTAAATGTAGTTAAAGCGTCCTTCAGTATAACAATCGTCAGTATATCGAAATTTTATCTTCTGATCATTCCAAAAGCTGTCCACTACCGGTGGATTGTAGTGAGCAGTGAAGATGACGAGAGCGGAATTCAACTTTTCTTAGTATGTGTTGGATTTGTTGAAGTTCGTCTGGTATGTTTGTCGTCTTTTGTCTGATATGATTCGGAACGATGAATCCGTAGAGGTGTGTTTGGTTTGGTTGTAGAAAGCCTATCCTTAATCTGCCTTTATTTCTTTACTGTGTGCAGTAAACAATCATAACGAATTTTGTACCATAATTGCACATAAAACGTTTACTTTCTTCCTTCTTACAACTATCGCTGTCTATTTGTTATAGTTTCCTCCTTGGTGTTGTTGACACGTTCTTATCTTCATTTGTACCCGGTTGTTTTTATGAGGTCATTTCCCGTTGACTGGTGGCTGTCTGTGAACACGTAGTTAGCTGCCCCATTTTGTACTCCCTTGTTGGATAAGTTGTGTACCCGGTTGATTCACATTCAGAGTGAGACAGTAACTTTGTTGTAATTTTACTAAACAGTACCGTATAAATTCCAATCTTTTCGATCGCCTTTTCTAACATTTTTTTGGACTTGGAACATAGTGGTAAACACGGTTGTCTCATGAATAGCATGTCCGTGGTTCAAGTCCCGGCAGTGGCGATGATATGCACTACTGACGAGCTCTAATGAGAGCGAAACTCCAGTCTAGTGTTTCTGCTGTTCGAAAGGGGCCGACTGGAAAGGTTATGGGAATACGACAGCTGCGATCAACTGTGGGTGATGTTCAACTTGAAATTAACCAAATCCCCAACTACTCATCAGTAATAGTCCCGTTAGCCCGACCGTCTGAATAAGCGTTACTGAGTGAATTGCCTTAAATCGCCAGGACCGATTTAACAATATGCATCTTTTGAATGTCCCATTAAACAGTATCCACATTTAGCCTGATTTTGTGGTTGTACTTAATTTTACAAAAAATAGTAAAGCTGGTAAAAATATGTCACTATCCGTCATCCTTGTAAGGACTAGTTTGATGCGAATGAATTGGCCCTCATTACGTACTGCTAGGTGCATAATGAAAACGGATACGGCAGGTTTTCGCCAGAAAACCAAAATGTTTCTGTAGATGCTCCACCTACAACGGTGGTAACCTCATTCAGACTAATTTCAGAGCTTTTGAAGTATACCTTAATTAAACGCCTTTGTAAATAACTTACTGCGTTGTCATCAAGGTAGTCTTCATCACTGACTTATAATTGCTGCAAGTCAATGAGATCCCAAGAGACTAATAGCGAATACTTTGCTCCGTGTGTAAAAGACGGCATTAGTTAGAACGTACCTGTATGGACAGTATTTGTAAGCAGAACAACTCCAACCAAATTTCATGTTTCAAAAGGCAAGTGAAATTTCCCACAGCTCACAATTTTTCCGTTTTCTCATCAGTAAATTCCGATGTGAGCACTTGGCACACGTTTTAATCTCATGGGTTTTTATTACCGTTCGCCTAAGCGCTTCAGAAACGTTGTCCGTCTAGAGGGTATGGATTGTTAAAAGCCAAGTTTACTTTACCTAAGTTCTTTAAACGTTGTTCTTTCCTCTCGAGGAAGTTTCTTTCTTTATCTTTTATTCGATATTCCTAGTATCGGGGTATGGTGTCAGACATCTTAATATCGTGAATGATGTAATCCAAAACCTCGATCTGGTGACCCGATTTCTTTATTGGAAACATGCCTTCTATCTCAATTTTTGATTCAGCATGGTCTATGACCCCAATCGATTTCTGGAACTGTAACGCAGTCAGATCATTCTGTACATCGATGTGTTTGACTCATTTTGAGGCAGCGAATGTATCTTACATAACGGATTGATATTGAGCCTTAATAACGTTTGATCTACTCAGGTCAAAAGAGGTACGGTAGGATGACGCGTGTTTGACAAGTACATCGATAGGAACAGTTGGACCAATTACTGCAATCGCACACCCTAGTTCCCCAATACAACTAGAATGTGGCACAGACAGGCAGTTAATAACCTGAGGTGGTGATTTAGTCGACGTGGCCTTGTTTCTTTATGATTGAGTCGTCAACAAACATTTCCCCAACTCTGTATCTTATTTCCTTAGTACTGGTCTATGTGGATTTGTCCAGGTATCCGCCAGTTTCATAAACGCATGTTCTGAATGTAAATACTTAGACAGGTCACATCGCTTACTACCAATGTCCTCCAGACACTCAATTCATCGTGGGTCCCTGGCGTCAACTGACGAACGTTGACGGGTACACGTATATGGGTCAAACCTTATGATAAAGAGCACCGTCTGCGAAGAAATATGTAAGCAACCTCATTTATGGCTGCCCATGACATTTGAGTAGGAGATTTCTTATTGCCCGACAATGTTTGAGAAGCTTACTGTTAATGGAGCATTTCGGAAGATCATTATATTAAATCTTTGCAACCATTTCTGGCGACCAAGTCCATCTTTAGGTGTTACCGTTTCAGTATTTCACGTATATAGACTTCGTTTTAGAAAACTTAATTGCAAATAAAGTTTGCTCACAAGTGTTCAAGTGTTTGGAAAATAACTTAGATTCTTCAAGGGGTTTTAAGATGATAATTTTGTAGATGGCTGATAATTGGTCAGGGTTCGGACAGGAGTCACATAATTACAAACGCACCCAGGTGAAAGACAGTTTTATCCTTCCAGAACTGCCGAACATATCACACTTCATAAGTACTTCGCTGAACTCAAGCAGAACGGTAGTTGGTGGCCGTACTCATGTCCACCAGAGTGATAGTAAACCATAAATGGAACTGGTTAACAGACTTCAAAATACGCAATTGTTTTAACCTGGTTAAATAAGTAGGTACACAAACTGGTACCAATTCTGACCTACTTTTTCTAAATCAGTCCAATCAGATCTTCTGCGGTTTGAATACCAACGATGTTTCAATTCGCACTTGCCACTGTACATGTTACCGGCAGATTATGAAGTTGGTCAGGCAATAGCTGATATTGTCATTCGAACATCGATGAATGGACTAAGATACAACCAAATCGGGTCGTCCGTCACGGAAAAGGGAGGTTATTTATTCAAACGCTGCTTCTACATTTCTTAATACTTTAAGTTAATTGCTGTTTATCTGTTGTTTAATTTTGAAGCTGTCCACCTTATCTGTCTATTCCGTCACGCAAGTAGAAATGATGTTAACTCAGCTTGCCCGTACATAGTAAGTTTTGCAAAGTGTGAAATGATTCACGAGTTGTTGTTCAATATATGAACACTTCTGGAGCACTTGCCTGATTATAACTATGATGTGCTACTTTTGCAACTTATGTATAAACAACCTGCGATATTTTGATACGTGAATCTCAGCTTTTCAGTCGACCGTGATACTACTGAATTGTCCGAACAGATCGCATGATACTGAACCACTGGGACAAAAGATGGAAACAGTCATCACAGTGCAGTCAGACATCGAGTGAGGTCCTACACTTACAAACTTGGGTCTGTGAAGGCCGACTGCAACAATGAGGCACAATTGCTTCCACTAACATAAAAATGTATCCTCTGTCTGATGCTTACCAGCTGTGCCTGTTAGCTGTCAACTGCGCGTATAATGGTCATTCGTTTTATCTACGTAAGTCGACCTAGGATCCCCGATGTCGTCATCACGCCTGCAAACAGCGCAAACTCTGTATCATACAGAGAAGAACCGGGCGAAAATATATCAATAAGTTGTTTTTCAGGACATTTTTGCAGAGTGCAAGCGTGAAACAACGGTTCCTTTCTTGGCAGTTCAATAAAAACGTTCATATAACGGACGGATTCGTTGTTACAGTCTATATTATTTCACACAAGTACATCCATTTTACCAGTGTGTTTTTAATTGTATACTTTTTGGCATCTGCATAGACATTTGAAAATTCAGCCTGCTGTTAGCAGGGCACCACTCTTAGTAATTGGATTGGTGAAACGGAGATCACTGTGGAAGATGTGAAAAAGTTCACGACCTTGAACGTAAACTATGTAACCGAAGGAGGGTTCTTCTGAATTGTGAACAGGACCCTTTGAACAGCTGCTCTCTTGCGGAATACCTGAAAGAAACGTGGCGCACTCTTTTTTTAATTCGGAGTGCAAGACTCAAGAAATGTTCGATGCTGTGTTACGGTTAGAAACCTCGTCCATTCTCTGTTGACTGTGTTCATGGAACGTTTGCTTCGTTAATCATTAGCAACGAAACAGTGCTTGTACGTGGCCCCCTTGGGTTCATTCTGTGCCGACACTATTCACCTCGAGTTATTCGTTCTCTACTGGGTGCTCTCTATGTAACACTACTGTTGGCCATCATACCGAAACACTTCCAACGAAATATTTCAGACACACAACTTACTCGATGCTGCTGGACGATGAGCAGCTCAGCGGCTGCATCACGCTACTTCCTAGCACAAGCGATAAAAAAGTCGAACAGCGTTCTGCTTGCTATCTTACAAAGAGGTACACGAGCTGTAATATCAACCAGCAAACTAAATACGTGGTAATTGATTCACACAACTATTGATTGGCACGCACGATTGGTAGGCCAACTTCCTAGACGTATTTCGGCCAAGTAATGTAAGTACATCACAGAAACCAGGCTATAGTGAGGTGCTGATTGTGTGCGACGTAATTTAGGTAGATTTTATACTCTTGTATTAGAAGCCACATCCATGCCTGTGTGGTGAAGTCCAATTTTGTTACTAGTGAAGAACTGGTGGGTCATACACAATATCGGGCTGTATCTTGGTGATTTCGTTTCTATTTAGTGCCCCCCCTACTTTTGGCTGATTCCTACCGAAGTTCGTCAATCTGTCACATCTATTTGCATATATATTTACTTGCACATTTTTCTTCATCCAGTCCCCTTGAGTGTTATATATTCAACACTAAAATACTGCAAAGTTTCCCCTAGAACAACTAGGTCACCTTTATGATATTGTCGTCAAAGACCCCCATAGTTAGACAAGAATTCCAGCAGTTAATATAGCTTTCATTGTGCATTAGAGAAGTCAGTTTAAATCATCACAACAGGAAAGAAGTGAAAGAAAACATCTTATCTAACCCATATTGTATCAAGCGAACAACTCATGAAGAGAGTGACTTACTTTTGCTTGTATAATATTAACGATTATTTACACTATTCCTCGTCTTCTTTGATTTATCTAACATTACGACAGATTAAGCTCTGTTGTTTGCTACTTTCACTCAAATACACTTTGAGTTAAGACCTAAGTAAAGGTGAAGGTCTACGTTTGGTTTGAAACTCCGCGGTTAATTTTGCTATTCGGGAATTTTGTTCTATTTTACTAGTAGTTCCTCCTATAGTGAATATTGTACTTTATATGGACTACGTAACACGAGGTTCGTTATGACAATGTGGAATTGACAGTTTTCTCAGTGTGCTGACTTAGCGAGAAAGGGTGAGATGCTTGTTTCTACCGATTTGCATTCCACAGCATGTGCATGTAACTATGAACCCCAACTGATAAGCTTTTATGCCTTCTAAGTCTTTGGTACAGATCAAAGTGTTACTTGTATTTTACTAACAGTCGTTTTCATCGAAGAACACAGCAAAAAACCGATGCTTCCGGTAATTCTTTGACAGTTGTGTATGTCCAGCGAAACCGAAACTATATTTGGGAACCACCAGCGGATTAAATAGATTAGTATTGTCCCATATAAGTAGTAACAAGCAAGCGGGCTAAAACCATTCAGATGGCGAGTAAAATCTGACTGCGGTTTTATTTAGTCAGAAATGTTGACTCACAGGTAAGTAAACAAACATCCAGTTAAATGTTTTTGGAACTAATAAACAGTTCAGTATTACTGTACCCAAGCTCAGTAAGCCATGCTAAGCTATGGATCAAGCCAGTAACAAGGTGATGAACAATCTGTCCACACTCAGGTGATGACTTGAAGTTACCACCCCGTAAATGAGTTGAGCAAATGATGTACAGTGTGACTGAATCAAAGTGTGACAGCATGTTGTGCACATATCATGACTTGTCACTAACAGTCAATCAAAAGACACCGTTACACTCATCAGGTTTTTTGGGGGATTAACATAACCAGCCAGAGGTTCACACCCTCCTCATCTTGTGTACGCTGGTGAGTGATTTATTGCAATTCGTTCCGACTAAAGCTCTCAGAGGAGTCAGTGTAGCGGTAATCAACCCAAAGACTTGAACTGTCCCACGGGTAGTTGGGTTGGTATTACAATTACGTGAAAACACCACTTCAGGGACACCTATCTTTCAGAAGAATTTTCCCAGGCAAATGTTTAAGACGTCCTACATACAGTTACTACTAATCTACAGGATGCGAAAAAGGTCATCCATAGCAGATTATCTGCTACACCAAGCAGACTCTCTACATAGAGTGGTTCGGGAACGTTAAGTTAGGTGAATGTCATTGACTATCGGGGGAACTTAAGGGTTGTACTTATTTTATTCTAAACTTCTAGCAGATAGTTAAAATAACTGTCAACTTAACCAATGCGTAACCCCTTGGCGTTCATATTGCATTCTAAATTGTACACAAAGCACTAAGGCATTCCTGAAATCGCAACAACGAAATGTAATAGAACAAACGTCAAAGTCCTGTTCTCCAAATTTGCACCATTGTTTCATACAGAATTTCACCAAACCATATCTTAAGCTGTTGGAGCAGTAAATTCCTCAGACGGCAGTGAATAGGCTAACAATGATTACTGTTGGTATTAAGAACGGACTAGTATTCGAACAACTATATTTCACTTGAGCAGTAACAAGGCGTGACTGATTCTGATGTCCAAATGCGATTAAATTCGATTACATGGGTACTGCTTATCCTAGCTGCATTGTTTTCACTGCAAAAATTGGCAGTCTGATTGAAATTTTACTCAATACTGGGAGGTAAGTTGGTATCTTTCACGTGGGTTGTACAGATTCAAATTTCTACGCATTTATGAAACGTTTGCGATCTAAGAGCTAACGTGAGCAAAAGACGGAGCAAACAGACCACTGATCCAAACGACAAAATCCGCCAACGCTCTGTAACACACTGTCGACTACAAGAAATCAAACGTCAAAAACTAATTGACGAGCAACACCATTTTGTGAAAAACATTTTACTTGCTTTCTATTCTCAATAGAAGAGTTAAGTTGACATCAGATCATAATAAATCGATCGAAATGTGAGCTTGGTTAGGCTAAAACTGTACTTATAGATGCTCATTTCTCGACAAATCAAATTGTGTAGTTAAAGATGAGCGCTGACTCCATCAGTTAGACCCTTGAGCCCAATGTAATTATACGAACTTCGTGCACACTTACAATGGGATTTATCCCTTCTTTATGGTTTTATGCTCATAGATACCATGTATTAGTCACTACAATTAATTTACACCTGCCTCCGCAGTTTTTTTTATTAGCGAACTATGGAATGTCCGACCGCCAAAGCTTTAATGGCGTGAAGCACCGTCCCTAACTTGGAACCTCCTTATGTGTTGTGGACATGTGGCTACAAAATTACCTTCATTCACTCTGGTATACTCATCATGATACACAATTAGTAAAACTATAATGCAAACAAGAGTATGTTTTTGAAACCGGGTTTCGTACCAGGAAAACTTGTGCAGAGAAGTACCCTATAGTCATTTCCATTTAAACAGATAGTCACAGAATGTTTTCTATGTTAACATGCCACGTCAAAAAAATAACTAAAACCCAGTCAAAAACAGTTTGTCAGCGCCTTCTGGTAGTCGCCGAATCATTTGCGATCAGACTACGCAACCCTTATTTATGCTCTGAAACGGAATGTGTTCAGCCCTTACAACTCCCGTGGCAACAGACCACTCATCTCGGTCGCGTTACGTAACATCTAATCAACTTCCGGTTCAGATCTAACCGATTATTTTGTGGAGTCCAGTAGTTGCCTTTCTGTCATTCGTTAACAACCACATTTTGATATTTGCGATTGGTCTCATGTCAAGTCTTGATGATACCCGTGTGATCGTATTGGCTTCAGAGTGAATTATAGATAACAGTTTTCACCAAATCTTCACTTCTGATTCTATCTGATTTTTCTCAGCAAACAGCTTTCGTTAATTTCATTCATATTTATATGCTTCTGCCTTTTTCGTAATGGATAAATAATGAAAAAGTATGTTCGCTATAAGTCAGCAATACAAATACGTGAAAGAACCAAACTTCTTAATTAACTGATCGGTGATTCCACTAAAGATGTTCGACACGGATGTGTTTCCATGTCGAATGGCTGTTCTCTAACTATGACCATTTTCTTCCTTTCTTGTTACAATAAATTAAATGTGATGCCAAAAGAATGAGTAGTTCCAGAATAACTCCCCAGTGGTATTGCACAAAGACATTCCCCTGTGGGAACACAAAACATCGTTCATTTGGGCAGTGCGCTGCGGCACAGCAGATAAATCCCGGCACCCTATAACTAGATAGAGTAATTTCACCTCGTTACCTATCACAGAACAACACTTTCAACCACATTCAAACAGTATTCGTTATGAGTTACTGATATTTCATAGCATATATACAAATATGGTTTTTCAAATTATACGGGATAACTATCGAAGTTTCCTGTAACATTAAAGTAGAGAGCACTACTTACGTACTTTCAGAGTGAGAGCTACTCGACTGCTGATTAGTGCAATATAGAAGCATCGAGACGAAATTCATTCCAAGAAATGGGATTTGCTCTATGCGTAAAAATGGAGGACAGTTTTGAAGGCTGTGTCCCAAGCTTAATAACAAATCCTCTCCTCATCTATCTTCCTCAAGTGGACATTCTTAATGACGGACAGAAATGTGCACATGATTAGAAACCCATTTCTCCTATACAGACGTCAGTACGATGTTTCAGGTTTTTAGCAAAATTTGTAAAACATCGACTTCCTTGAATAGTTCACTCTTATGCTATAATTTACTGATCACGTACATCCACACCCGATACACAGGATAGAGAATCTTTTCCAAAGTTCAGGAGTTTGTTTGTTCCTTCTGCGCTGGATGTTGTTAATTTCAGTGATTCTATAAGTTGTGCTTTAGCACTAATCGCCGTTCCCTTTCAGACCTATCAAAAAGTCTAGATTTTCTGAATTTGTTACAATATTTTTTCCCCATAAATTATTTGTATCCTAACACACTGTACGTGTCTGTTCCTATAACAATTTTCAATTCATACATGTTTGAAAATTAATCTTATGTGAGTATTTTTAAGGCTGTTCGTAAAATGTTACTTCGGATTCAAGATATAAAGTCTTTTCAGTCTTCAGGAATGCAACCAAATGCTCTTGGTGAATAGATATATTGTGCTATTTTATGCAGATATATTATCCAGTAAGGACAGTTCTATCTCCAAATGAGCGTCCGATAGATTGACGGTTTGGAACAGAGGATAGAGTGTATGGGCATCTTTTTAAAACAGCAGCTGTATAAATATATATGGCACAGTCCGCCCAACCTCATTACGTCAGCAAGCAATATTATAATGTCCCAAAACATGAAAGTGCGTTTTTCATCTCCATTTCTTACATCAGATTATTGTAAGTTTATTACTATAAGCGTGACATTTGAATTGGTCGTAACAATATTTGAGTGTTATAAAAAGTTAACGATCTTACTTGGAACCGTTTGCAGTCAACTCCCAGCAATGCTATGTACATTACCATATGTAGCTTCAGGTCCGTTTTAAGTCTGTCCTGTAAAACTAGGTTTAACCGGTTTGATTAAAAAGAACATTAATCTAATCGAGTCTAAAAGAAAATTGATATTTTGGTGTAATTGATCGAACTGCTCTTTTTGAACTCGCTTGCATGAAGCATTTGGCGTTCTAAATAATTGGTCTTTTGATGCAATTCTACACTAAACTTTTAGTGAGATACGAAGGTTTCAATCCATCCAGGGTATTTGGTCTTGCTGTAAGTCTAACAAAATGTTAAGCTCGAGCCGCTGTCCTGGGGGTTAACTGATGTTTACATGACACTTGTGATTAGCGTGAACTAGTTAAGGTCTTCTTCCAAATTTTACAGTCAGTGTGTACTTTCTTATGTACAAACTTAGAAACAACATTCCTAGCATGGACTCACACAACCACCATTTGTGTAGTAACGTGAGAACTTTTGTCAAAATTTTGACTCTCTGGCTTTGTTCTTTAAGTTATTCTCACAATTATATACTTCCACGTCCTGAATATACCTGCTTCAATAGATTTCCCTCAAACAATGGGCTACTATGCTAACTAGTTTGCATGTCACGATTTTGCACTCATCTCAAGTGATCCGGTTAGTTACCAGACAAATTTCTCTGGAGGGCACATAGACTGCTGTTGGAGCCAAAATAATCCACTGTATGTATGAAGACGTGAAACATAAAAAATGATATAGGAAAGTATAAATACTGTCATAACAAAAACAAATGTTCACTGATTTTTACATTCTGTTAGAAGTGTTGCGTTTAAGTTTATTCTCTGAGTTCTGATTGTCCACACTTTAGGGCATTCGAGGATAAATACTGCTACTAGACGGATGACCAACGGCGCGGGTTCATAACCCAGTCAGAATTTCAGGTTGGGGTTTGTGCATACAAGTGGCGGCAAAGGACGGGGTAATGAATGAACTCATCTGCTCAACACTAAAGCTATAATCTTAAGATACACTTTGGAAGTTATATTAATTGGCTGAAACGGGTACTACAAAAACTGACAGATTCATGGAACTAACTCTTCGCTAATTGTTTTCTTCCAGGTTTTCGTAAGTTTTCTTATTAACAGGTGCATAATCTGTAATCCGCGTGTTTCGCAGTTTTACGTAGATTACAAGTTCAAGGCTGAAAATGCGTTTTCACACTATTTAAACATACAACCAATAGTGACAAGGACGATGTCTGTTCTAATGAGTTGAGTCCGTATGTTACAGACTAAGAGAGATTTGATCTTCCTACTTCAAACCGAAGATATGTGGTGAACGAAACTTACATGACGTTGCTCAAATGTTTTGGCAGTTATCTGCTGAACAGGTACATACATTATCGAATTTTATGTGGATCCCTACAGCTACATTAAATGTAGGAAAATTTTCGTAGTGCACCACTTAAATCTACAGCGTGTTCTCGACCACATTTACCCTGTTAACTACAGCTTCTTGTCAGTCAATAACCGTTAGTTTCTAAAAGTCTATTGTTTATAATAGTTTCGGATTCCTCACGGTTTTCGTTATATCCGTTATATTAACTCTGGTCTTAACCTTATAAAATGCTTTCATAATTTGGTTTCATTCCAGCTGATGCTTTTATCAAAACAGTTCGATGTATCTCAGTCAATCAACGAAAGTTAGGTGATCGTTTTTAATAAACCCATATAATGCACAAGCCTCTTTGGTTTAGTTTCACACGAATATTTCTTAACGGACGTACTTTTCTAAAGCATGTCTTTTGTAATACACTCTTCAGTCGTTCAATGTTGCGTATACATGAGAGGGATTTGGTACTCTGTTGACTTTTTGTCTTAATCAGATTAGTACTTTTAGTCCTTTCTATATACATGTTTATCAACAGCATCAGTGTTACCTTGAGTTAGTTTATAAAGGTATTTCTTGACAAAGCGTGGTTTCATGCAGTGAATTTTGGAATTAATGCTTAGACGAAAACTACTTGTGGTAAACACGTAGTGATTCAGTCGAATTGACCATAATGTGACCAACAGTTTGTCATCTGAAAATGAACAGCCTTCTAGAAAATTCACTCAATTGATCTCGAGGTTACACTTAGAATAATCAAAATTTCTGATTAGTAGTCGGGGATTTCGTTAATTTCAAGTTAAACATTGCACACAGTTGATCGCAACTGTCCCACTCCCTTGAATGCGTGGCCAGAGTCTTAGTCCCTGCGGTGGCAAGGATATGCACCACTGACGAGCTCAAATGGGAGCGAAACTCGAATCTAGCGCTTCTTTCCGAAATAAACTTTTTTAAAAGTCTATGGGAATGCGACAGATGCGATTAATGTCGTGTGACGTGCAACTTGTAATTAAAGTTCCCCAGTTATACTTATGTAATTTGACCGCTGTAATGTGCCTGATGCA
>LUCH01001618.1:0-24717 GCA_013368495.1 Paragonimus heterotremus
TGCACCTTGATGATCCTTCTTGCAGTCTTCTTGTGGCTTTTACGTTGTCAAAGAATATGCCTGCTACTGAATAGCCGCGGTATCAGTAGTGTATTACGATCGCTGAACTCCACTGCACTACTACTGTTGTAGGCCAAGAACGCGAATAACACAAGGGTTATTCATTCTAGAAAGCAGCATATGGGTTATGCGTTTCAACAAGACAACAGACAAAAACACCCATCTGCATACGGTACTGCGCACAGGCCGTCATGATTGCCACAGACGTCAATGCTCAGTTCCTTCACGTTCCCTTATGTGCCGAAAATCATTTCATACGATACTGCACTCCGATGTTTCTTCTCGTATTTTTCCTGCAATTGCTTCAATGTCAAAATCTATGCTTCGGCACCCACTACTGAATGGCAGTGGTGTGAGTAGCATAGCACGATCGCTCCTCCTCACTACACTACTGTCTCGCTTTGAAACGAACCCAGGGGGAGCTTATTCCGATGCCTACTACGAGAATTGCCAAATCTAACGATATTTTTGGAAAACAACTAAAACGGATGAAAATTATCTCCGAACTAGTAAGTGAACTGTTAACTATTAGGTAGCTGTTGCTGAAATCTATTGCCAATTAAAGGGCAAGAGGTGTACACGCTTTAAAGTGAACAGAAACCCAGCAACTCTCATGATGGACAGAATTTTTCTAGGGAATAAATATAACAACTTAGGTCTAAAGAGTAAGGGCTAACAGGTAGTCTGTCTACATGGACAAGTTGCTTCGCCGCACAGAACTCGATGGTAAAACTGATCAGAACTAATATTTATATCAGGGTTGAGCAGGCCTGGTGTAATGAACTTTTTGTCAGCCTTAGAGTGCAGTCAGAACTGATCGACCACGTAACTTCGTAATTAATATTAACCCCGGTGGTCTATACTACGCTTTCACTACAGATAGCGTAACATGCAAGCCGGCCGTTTGTACACTGGTCATGGATTAACTTTACGGCGACGTGGAGACATCGTTCTTCCGAACTAGGGGGTTCCAACAACAGTCCTGTAGAAGGAAACAACAAGAACCAACATGAACCAAAGGCCCAGTAAGCAATCCACACGACTTACACAGACGAAAATTAAAACGGCGCCCACAATACAGTATCACGTCCTGTTACGAAATTCAAATTCAACCCGTGCGTGTTTGCTGGTTTCGACCGCACATTACAATAGTACAAAGGAAAACAAAACCGATATGCTGTTCAAATGTTATAACACTGACCTAACGTTCTATTAACTGCGGCTCAGTAGTCCAACATGGTTCCAGCATGATTCTCCGTTCTCACAAATTGATGAGTGGCCACCGCTCGACGAGCTGAAGTGTGTCAAGACACTCATCAACATCTCTGGTATTGTGATTTTTTACTTTGCTCATCTGGATCAACTGCTGCGCGCTGCCTCCCGGACTTGAGTAGCCTGTCAATCGCGGCCAGCCTATATCGATCCTGTTCAGAACATGCGGTGGTCAAACCACATGACTCAGTCAGAAACGGCCGAGCCGATCAGAGATTTGAGGCAGGTTACCTTATGCACGGTACCGAAATCCGAAGTCAGTCAAACTTACGCTTTTTTGGAATGATTTCTAAGGTCCTCATTTTTGACGTAGTGCATGAACGACGGGCAAAATGTATTGTCCCCTTCCTCCGTGCTTTTGCTTTTGCATGGATGAAACAATTTCTTGTCGTTACTGGCGTCTCAGTGGTCATAGTCTGCGCAGCCTGACGAATGTCACACGGTTGCCTAATCTTCATTACTCAATCGACAACGCGTACGACTTCAGTTCGATCAACTTAACATAATCGTATTCTCCTTTGCGTGCTGACCGACAAAAATTCAGAGAGGCGAGTTCATGGACGCAAAAGTGTAGCTCCTTGAGATCATGACCGATACACTTTTTATGTCTAATCCACACCACTGTTTACTCTTTGTCTTAAAAATATGGATCAAAATCAGAAATAAGTCGGTCGGATTAGAGATGTCTACCAATTAGGTTGAATAATCATATCCAGAAACCATGCGGACATCCTATAAGTATCGGCTTAACAGTGACAAACATAATCAGGAAGTCGCTGGCTGTTTTCCACCCACGAGTTAGAGTGAGATCATGGAGGTTTTACTTTGTAGTTATATTCTGTAAGAGTTGGCAACATTAACTTGTAAACTGCCTGCTTCGGGAGTCTCACTATCTGACACCATCAGACGTCTATACACTGAAAACGTCTTGAATACTGTTTATTCTTTTCGAAATGAAAATAAACTGTGGAGCTAGGTGGGGAAACATTGTAAGACTACTCATGTAAGTGTAACAATACATAAACTGCTGCACATGCATTTTCAACTTTCCGGTGATGTTCACTCCTTTTTTGTAGATTTCAGGTAGTCCGTCTACGTATTACTCAACACGTTCCACACTACACGAACGTCCATAGAACGATGACTTTATTCCCCCTTTTCACTGACTTTTACTAAATGATCTTTAGAACTCTCTGGAGACATGTCATTCCCGCGTGTTGACCTGACGTTGTGCGGATCACTGCCTCGTCCTTGTACCTACTAATACACTTACAGTAACTATTTGTTCCACATCTTTTCTCTAATTTTGAACTGTGTTTAAGCCGCCTGTGATTGTTGTTGTGTGCGTAAATCGCCATTCATCGTAACGTTACATAACCACACCGAGTTGACTTCCGTTCAAACTACCCACAACGTATGCGCCATGCTAGTATTGCACGGAGGAAAACATGCTACGAGTGAATGACATACAGAAAAGTACGTACGATAATATGTTGGGTATGTTCGTATATATCGACAGTGTGTGGCAGACGGGTGGTCATCGTTTATTTCAACCAGACAGTCAATCAAACAATAACAAATTTATTTTAAAATATGTGACGGCAGTGGCTATGGAGCAGTTCACTGTATTATTTCAGAAGTCTTCATGAAAAACACCTAGCGTACCAATGAGTTCGAAGCTCCTGCTTAAGAATGCCGCGGAGTTTGCTAGCCGGTGTCTATCATTGTGGTGAATTTCATCTCTAATTCCAAAATGTTATTTGAGGTGTATACGGTAAATGTGGTCATATCAAGAAAGTTTCCAAAAGTAACGAATATAACATCACTGAGTGCAGAAAAAGAAGTCGTAATACGAAGTCTAGCTCAAACTATGTGGAACTGGCAACGTTTGTGGTGCAACAATCCATTTCTGTATGTCTCACGTTTCAATTCTAGGTGTAAACTAATTTCACTCTTGGTACGTGAAGCGCCAAGTTCATTATTTAGAGGAATTTCCTGGATTCTATAAACTTATGGACCTGTACACATATTCAGTGGTCGTATCACTGCACGGACTCAAATATAATTACGCACGCCCACATCATCCCCATGGTCATACTTTTTATAGATACAGAAGCCACTTTGTGTGCAATAAACTTCGGACCGGATTCTAAATAAATGTTATGCGTACACCGTTTTCGCGTTGTTCTGCCCTATACGCAATGTTGGACGATCAAGAAAAAATTACTTAATAATTATTCCATTAGGCGCTTTCGGCGTTAGCTTATTGATATAACGCGTCCTTCCTCTACCAACGTTCTATTACGGCTTGAATGCTATACCTGAGTCCCTGTTATGTGGCTTCACCCAGTCTACTTGCGCGGAGTCAAGAAGAACACGACTGCGGGAAAACACGCTGTAGTGCCGACCACCAGTTCGACAAATGAATGAAATGCCTGTAAATATATATCATGAAATAGTAGCCAAATATGGTCATTTACTTGTTGAATCACTATCCGATTGTTTAGGCCACTTCGCTACCAAGTAGTCAAGTACGGCCAATTTCATAGCTGTTGCGCTCTGATTGGTTCCTCGGGCTAGTGCGACATCCACGCTCACTTTCACATCTCCTCCTAGTGCGACACCCATGCTCACTTCCATGCCTCTTCCTAGTTGGTTCGATGTGAGCCCCAGTGCTTTGTTGATAATTGATTTCGTCAGTCGTCACCAAAGACCTGACTGGTTTGAAATGATGACTGATGAGCTCGTCTCCTAACAATTATCTATACCGAGTGTCCAAGTCAAGTTATATAAAATGATGACAACATGGTTGACAAGACTAGAAAAGGGCAAAGTCGATCGACATGCGGATCTCAGTATGAAAATCGAAGCAAAAAATAGAGCTGTGTTCAAAGGCATTTTTGAGTAAGAGCAAACAATTTTACTGAATACCGAAACGTTTGAGTTCGTAAGCGCTGGATATAGGACCACTACTGACTAGGTTGAACAATGAGAGGTTGGGCCACCGATAGTGGTAATCGCTCTCAGTCACAAGGATGTGGAAGAATCAACCGACAGCGTGATATGGCCCTAAATGATTAGTTTCCCTAATATGAACTCTCAGTAGGTCATCAAGAATCCCTGGTGTTGTATAACATGCAGCTTCGCTTGTGAGTAGTGGACGTGTGGAAACCAAACTGCAGGCCTGAACATCAAGAAGCCCGGGAACTGGAAGCGGCTATTAGAAACCCGTGTGTGCATTGTGCGAGAGGTGCAACCAAAGAAACTTTGGCTTCATTACTGCCAAAGATATGGATACATATCAGTCGTTCAAAACAGTGTTCGTATATTCTTACCTACTTTGTGATGGGTATCTCACAATAAACAACTTCCAAGGCCAAGTGTCCTTTGCGGTCAGCCTTCCTGTTTATTTTGTTGCAGGCTGTTGTGCTTGACTACTGGCGTGACATTGATCTACTTAGGTTTATTCTGCTTGTCTGATCATGAAATGTTGACTTATTAGGCAAGGTGATTGCTTAGGCCAAAGAATTATTCGACCCCGCATTGTTCTAAATGATTTATAATCTCGTCTGCTTCAAGTTTCTCCTATTTCACATCTCAGTCCGTAATCATTAAACTAATATACTCGTCTTATCAAGATGATAGCTCCTTACTGAAGAGCAATCACATGTGCGCTATGCAAGTAACGCTAATTCATCTTGTCATAATTTGTGTTCAACGTTCACACCGCTCCCCTCATAAATTTAGGTTTTCCACTCATTATCGCCTTACCGTTTCAATATCCCTTACCTAGCTAATGGAAATAGAACCTATCAGTGGATAGAGAGCCGTCTTCCGTTCATTGTTGATCCATCAAACCGTTCCTTCATCTGATGAGTAGCCCGCTCTTTGTTAAATCACTTCACCTTCCGTTCTTAATAATGGCTTTTAAATTGCCTTCATTGCATGTTTCGTCTCACGTATTGACAATGTTTTCGGTCCGAAGTTGCATTATTTTAGACCGCGGTGGCTTCTCCATATTGGCTATGTGCAGTTACGGTTTCAGCGAGAAATCCCAATTGGGGGTTCGTCAAGTTTCTCTTGTTTACTACTGATAATTTTAGCATATAATCAAACTTTCTTGTTCACTGCTGTTTTAAACCTTTTATTCCTGATTTGCTAGCCCCATTTTAGCTGCTTGCTGTTAACCATTCATCGCACCGACATCAATCCGCTACGCGCCATTGGCAGCGAGACGTCGTGCATGGATTGCACATTAGCAATCTATTCCGAAGTCGTGTGGAATCAACACTCAATATACAACCTAATGGTTTTCAGAGCTCAGTCTAAGCGGACCAGACGAAGTGTTCCGCCCTACAGCGGTATTTCCTATTAAGGGCCGTTTGTTTACAGCAACCACCTTTTTCAGGAACACTGTAAATATTATAGAAAGGGTAGTGTGTTGAAAGACACCTCCCTAACTTCTATAAGGGCCGTTTTTTCAACGTGTACTCTACTTACAGCTATTTCAATCACGTCCACTACTGGGTTTTGTGTCTGTTCACATCATCATCTATTCTTTTTAGATGTGTGTCACAATCCCAAATCGGATCATTTCTGGTGTGTGTCAATCCAGTGGTGAATACATATTGACAATCCAGAAAGTCTACTCGCATTTCTTGTTCAGTACATCCCAAGCCTCAGCAAGGCTTACAGCGAATGACTAGCTGTTATTAGCCCTCCTCAAGCAAACGGTGGACTAATGATGTATATGTATCGTTCAGTTATTGAAAATTCACTCGAGTATATGGCTGCACCAACATCTCATAAGTGTTTGGTAGCAAAGTCGACTCCAATTCAGTCAAAACACTTCATAAATGCTTGTGAACCAGTCATCTCAGGCAAACCAATCTGATCTAAATGAGAGTTAAGAAGGAAATAAGGTTATTTGCTTCAGTAGAAACAGGAAGCTAGCAAAGCAAGTGAGAAGCAGAGGATCAGAGAGAGAGAAAAGAGTTCACATGAACGTCCGAACGATCAGATATATTAATGAATTTTGAAGTAACACAGCAAAACTGTACGCGTTGATGACCAAATGATTGAAGAAGCTCAAATGGTTGCTCAGTGACTTGGATAGATCAAATTCACAATAAGCAGTAGATGAAACAGAAACTAGGGTGAGGAAAACGTTTGTTCTCGTTCAATGGTTTCAGTAGTAGTTGATGTGTTTTATGCATCGGTCGAGGATTGGTTTACCCCTGTCAAAGGTAAGCGTACAGAATATCTACTAAAGAACACAGTTGAATGTGAGAAAGTCAGATCATTTTTTTCGTGTATCCTCAACGCAATATTGCGTTAAGGAAAAATGAATGCAATGGTGCTCAGTATTTAAAAAAGTATTCTGACAGCGTTGTTCGTTTAGATTGTAGAAGTTGAAAGGTCTAATCTACTGGCAATCTAAAAGGTTTAAACACCAGGTGTTTTAGGTGGATGAGTCACTCCAGATTAGGAGATTAGTACACCTTCATTCGTAAGGCTTGATCAAACAGAGGCTTTCACCAGTACACTTATGGTGTTCAAAACTGAATAATGGTGACAAAAAGGCTGGGTACACTGCTGCTACACTATTGTACGGATAATACAAACATGTGTTCAACCAACACTTAACGGGTGTTTTGTAATGAACACGTCATTCTGCCTATAACCTGGCTTCTCGTGTACCCAACCAGAGGACATTATGAAAATATGGCACAAGCACATGGATTGCCAACGAAACCGGCATGTCATAAGTAATACGGTGTCCATCAATAGCCTGTCACAACAAAATGTCAAAACGGCACTTGCTCTCCTTCTCTCTCTCTGTCTCCAGATAAAACAGGCGCAGAAGACAATTGGACAACTGCAAAACGGAAAGGCTGTAGGTGAAGGTGAGTTGTCAGTGGAACTTTCGAAGTATGACAGTTCAGCTTTGAACAGTCCCTTGTTCGAGTTGGTCAACTCGATCTGGGAGCACGAAGTAGCCTCTGAGGAGCTCAAGGATGCCCATGTCGTATCATTGTTTAAAGGTAAGGGTAGCAATCAATGTGCTGACAGCTATTGAGACATCAGTGTGCTGAGCCGCCTCGAAAAGATGTTAGCAGGAACTCTGCTGAAACGACCTAGTGTGGAAGTTTAAAAGACCAATGTTCCAGAGGAGCTTTGTGGACTTCGAGTGAGTCGCAGTACAATCAACGTGTCGTTCGCCGCTTGTCAGATGCAAGAGAAGTGCCGTGAACGCAACCAGCCACTGTATGCCCTGTTTGTGAAGTTCATCAAGACGTTTGTTTCCGCAAGCCATGACGCATTGTAGAGGGTGCTTATTAAGTTTGAAGGTTCAAATTAATTCGCCGATGTACTTAGAATATTGCATGGTGGTTTGAAGGCGATGGTACAGTCGTGTAGATTGACAGCTGATGATTTTGACATTATCCCTTGCGTGAAGCAGGGTTGTGACTTAGCACCAACCCTGGTTAGTTTATATTTGACTGCAATGCTGGCAGTTGCTCATCAGAACTCTGGGGATGATGTGGAAGCTGACTGCTTACTGAATATTTGACGTTTCGGTGCCTAATTTGGCTACGCCATTCAACAATGTGGATGCTGTTTTTGGTAGATGTTAGTGCGCTAATTGCGCAAAGCAAAGGTGAACTTCAGTGAGTAGCCACGGATAACTCAACTGTGCTATTCAACTTTAATTTGGATATCAATACAGGTAAAACATTTGATTTCTTCCAGCCTTCTCCGGGCGGAGGTGTCTGCACCTGAAATCCACATCAACGAAGACACTGTGTAGTCTTCTTCCATTTGGGTAGCAATCTGTTGTAATGCTGATCGACGAACACTAACAGGCTGACAGTCAGTATGAGTTTTTCCTGAAAGAGCACAGCATGTCAAGTGAGACGTATTTGTTTACCAGTGACTAAGAGTACTGAGTCGATTCGGTTTTGCAGGCACCTGCTGAGCTCCGTCGTCACACGTAAACCACGGTTATTCAGTCGGTAATAGTATCAACGAAAAACTTAATTTGCTTCATGTGCATACTCCGCCAATGTTGCAAGTTTGAGCGAGGACCACACAATTTATATTTATGTCCGCCCCATTCGGAATGAACGCGAGAAACCACCCTGCCTGTATATTTACCCGGGAATGAATGATAGTTTGAATTTCCCTGTTTGATATTAAATATCTGATGCGACCTGTTAAAAAATGGCCACTGGAAAATACGACTTAGAAGTTCGTCTGAATACTATGAACTGCTCTTTCTCCGAAGTTAATGATAATGTTGCATGCTATGCAACAGTCCCAATAAACAGTATCAGCGAAAAGACAAGCCCGTGAGTGCAACTGGAGACAAACTTGTGCAGATTGGGCACGGAAAATTCTAATGTGAAAATTGTTTGTCTACGATCCGTCCTTGGTGCTGATGAACATTTCATTGTCCATGTGATTGCTTGTGTTAATATATCGCTGGGCGGAAAAGTAAACACAACCACATCTGCCCCATCTATTTGCATATTTTGGAGTTCAGAATGCCTATAATCACTGAGTGCACAGATGAAATGAAGACTAACATGTGCGACATAAAATACTGTCAAACAGTTTCTTCTAATGTAAAAAAGTACATTACTGACATTTACATCTCGAACAAAACAGGCGCAACTCTCAGTAGCAGACAAAATGGACAAAACGAGGTCAGCTTTAGTCACGTATTGATAAATCCTTCTCGAGGAAGAACGGTTATGATGCGAAGTGTTTGCACAGTACCAGCGAGTTTCCTCACAAAGTTTTTATCAGCCTGATCTCAAAAGAACCTCAGTCGGTGTTCCAACTTCATGCAGGGGTGAAATTTATACCCTTTCTGATCAAAAATGGTTTGTCGCAATATTTCTATGAGTTTGCAATAGGATTTAAACCCTGGTCACATGACAGCCACTTAAATGATTCTATTGTAACTACCGTTTTGGGAAGTTCTGACACTGTGCCAGGGCTTTGTCTTGTTAGATCCTTCTAGTCACCAAAGAGAGTAACAGCAGCAAAGCTTCCTGCAACGGTTCGATAGATTTTCTGAAGTTTGGTCTCTTGTTCAAGAAAGCAATTTCACATTTTCTGTGATTATATACGGATTCACAAATAACAATAATACTTCATTCAGATATTTACTTGAAACGCGTCACACCAGTAACATTTTGTTCCGTTCTTACAAGCCAGATTGATTTTTTAGAAGCACATCACTGTTCCAATCACGAGACCAGTGACGCGACAGTGTACTTACAAAATTATTTCCTTAGGTGAGACAGTTGCGGTTACTTTTTAGTTTTTCTTGTGTAAGATGAACGTGTTTGACAACAGTTTGCGTGAACAATATACCATGTAAAAACGGCCAAACCATCTTTTGGCAACGTCTTTTTCGTTAACAAATGAACAACTACTTTGTCGTAACAAAAGACCAAGTGATATTAGAAAACCGCATACCGATTTTTGCTCCACAGGCTCCCTATAAAAAAGAATTACGCATAGAAGGAAGAAATGTTGCAGCGACAAAAACTATGCGACCACCCCCGATTGTTTTGATGCCTTCAGGCTGATGCACTGACGCAGCATTAGTTGGTATCGCATATACCCCACAGTATGAAAACCGGATGTGTACCGATCTCCTGCCCTTACTTCAGTGGCCAGAACGCATTGCCAATGCTCTGGATGCGACTAATGTCACGTGACTAACCCTTGCGTGATTAGCACATTTTGCGTTCGTCATATCACATGGTTGTAAACTGATTGCTTCGGATATAGAGACCTTAGCGGTCCAACAGATGCAGGCAACGGTTCGAGAAGTTGTCAAAAGTTTTCAGTACTTGTTAAACTTTCACTGATGTGGTCAGGTGAGGTTGCGGATGAGGTGGCTGACGGTCACTCCTTTCAAGACGTGACAACTGGTCACTCAGTGAACTTCACATGTGACTGGCTCTAACTCCGAGCTCAGTGGTGGCATCGGAAAGAAGATTTCGTCTCTTTGTCTACCTTTCGTCTTCTTGTCAGATGTAAAAAGGTGTATGCTCATCCTATTGCTAGAAATTTCCCTGACTTCCCAAACTAGTGTCCTCAAGCAGTTCACCAAGGTGAAGCTTCCTTGGTCAAACGATTTGGCTCCCATAACCGCTCCCAAAAGTAGATAACGAGAACGGCCATTTGGGTCCAGTTTTACTCCCTCTACGAAGGAGAGTTACTGCTGGAAGCTAGTCTGTGGACTGAGCAACTGGACGTGACACACAAGTACAACTCGACCACTCATACCATTGCGCTCTGATTGGTAAGTGTACAGAGTTAGCATTTTGATGTGTTACGGATTTCACCTGTTAAGTCTGTACAGTACGATACAATTTACGGGTTCACAGATCAGAACGGACAACCCACTACGTTATGTTGTTGTCTGTTGAAGTGAAGTCGCTAACGTGTGTGAATTTGAGGAGTACGAACGGTGGGAAGGGTTTGCAACTAAGTTCAGGCTATCCAGCTTCAATGTGACGGAGACAAATTCCCGATGACCCGAACCTACCAGGTAGAGGAAATCCAGCGACTAACATGTTTAAGTTGAATGTAAACTCGAACCAGAAATATCTGTCGAACATTCATTGCGGCTTCGATGCTTGGGAGCTACTCTTGACAACAGTATTTTATTAGCGAGAAATTACTCAAAATTATACAGCGCTGTGCAGAATTACAGTTTATTACGGGACTGACGACCACTCAGCTTATTTTCGATAACGCAGAGAGCTATCGGAACACACTGTATAGCACTGAGGTGAAAAACAGGCGCAAACATGCACACAGACGACGTCCTCAAAAGTCGCGACATAAACACCAACTGTATGCCAAAACAGTCCATTAGCAAGAACACATCGGATAGGAGTGAATGGAAACAGGCTGCATAAACGAACAAGTATGAATCAGCACCTATGTACACACATGTGCGTTAGATACCATCACACACCAGGCAGCATATCGTATACATGCGCTGTCACGACTAGTTGAATCAGCTGAGTTGCTTGTTGTGCTGTTCATTGCGAATCCCGTATGTGGACAACTTTTGGGCAGCCACGTGGAGCAACGCACAGAGCCAACCCTCCACGAATTCACACACCAGATGGGAAACGGATGAAAAGTGTAACTGAGCGATCACCAAGGTTGCCCTCTATTTTCAGTCAGGTTGGAATGGACAGTCTATCATGCGCGTGTATAATTGCTCACTCCATACAACACCAACCTACTGGATCGCGGCAGCACTCGTTGACGGGAGTGTGTGTGGCAGACATCTTTCAGTTTATCCTTCGGTATTAATCGAACTCATGAGACTAATAACAGGCAATGAACTAGCTCAAGTCCAATGTTAGCCTCAACGTAGCAGAAACAGAAGGCTAGTTGTGGATTCAACTGCCAGTTTATTCTGAGTCATGTATTTGTAAAGATAATAGTACATAAAATAAATGATTAGACGATGTAAATCAGTGTTGCACCAACCACATTGTTTTTCAGCTGTGTATGCCTCGGGGATCTCCTGGTTGGCAGTTGATGGGCCAGTTGCATCAACGCGGCCGAGACACTTAACGTTGGATGTAATCGTGTCGTTACGATTGTTGGGCCTAGGACTATGGCACGTTGTGGTCTGCGAACGACCGTCCCGGAAACTAGACTTACCACAGCCGTGGATGCATCAGACACAGCCATAGACATTCTTTTCTCAACGTCCCAGTGATATTGAAACACGATACAGTACCTTCGGTCGTGAACATTTAGCTGTGCGCTATTTTTTCCACGTACCTGAAAGCCGTGATTTTCTTATTTTCACGGACCACAAACCTTTTGTGTACGCTTTGCGGGATTATTGCGATAGACAATAACCTCGAGAAACCCGACAACTGATCTACACAGCCAAGTTTTTTACGGATACCTGCCGCGGATACTATGTCACGAACACTGTCGTCGACTAGGTTTGACATCGCAATGTGACTGTACTGCAACAGTCTGATTACATAGTTATGGATGATCTGAAACGCACCAACCTATGCATCGTCACAGTGTCGTTGACATCTTCGGCTGGTATCATTATGTGTGACAATACGCTGGGATATCACAGGAAAATTGTGGCACATTCATTACGAAGAGCAGTCTTCGAAGCGGTGCACAACCTCTCACACCCAAGAATAAGCGCCTCGCTAAGACTGATTGCGGATCAATTTGTGAAGCCTTGGGCCCATTGCTCTCACGCACACCAACCTTCCAACGTCAACCAACACAGGAGCAAGCCGTTAGAAGCTTTTTTTTAATTCCAGACGATCGCTTTGAATATGTCCATCTGGATCTTGTCGGACCACTACTAACTTCTCGAGGCTACACTCACCTTCTCACGTGTACCGACCGGTTCACTCGTTGGAACCTTTACCAGCCAATATATTCATGGGATAGCTTGAACGCACCACGCTTCAACTAGTTCAATCAAGGTCATCGGTACGTAGACGATATGACGAACCCGTGTCACTCTCACTACTGTAGGCTACATTCCAGAGAATGATAATGTTTTAGCCATTGCTGTTGGGAACATCGCCCAACCATCCAGACGCTTGGTTGAATTCTGAAGGTCAACTGGAGTTTTCGTCCTCTTTGGCGGCTGGCGCGTGGTTGTGCCAAAGGTTCTCTCACGTCCGACTCCTTAGCGTCTTTACTTGTTGCGTTGAAGTCCGCTTGTGTACGGTGAGTAAATCACTAGATAAAGTTCATTTGCAGACTCACCGTCTTCTAATCACGACTTCAGATTTGCGTAAGGCTGGGGAAACTGGGCGTACAAACCAAAGAACAAGGAACTAACTTCGCGATAATGTCATGGATAATTGTTATCTTTAGCTTCGTTTGTGTCGCTGATTTGAAACGGTATTTCCCTCATGGAAAATAAGTGTTTTTTTTAACTCATCGTTGCCGTTGTGGGCTACATTTCGGACAAAAACTGAGTGACTGCAATTTGTTCGTACGTGTATTCAATGTCGTTTGTGTTAAGTATTTTTTATTCGTTCTCGATGGGCAAATACTTTACTAACGTGAACAAACTTCTAGAACATCGTTGTGGTTCACATCTTCTAGCTCGCTAGCTTCGTACCTACACTAACTCAAACTTTAGGCTAAGCAGGAACCTCCTAACAAATCATAAAAGAAGTGTTCATCCATTTCGTGTTCGATATACCCTTACGAGTGATCAGGGAAATTGTTCTCGTAAACAGTAAACGAACGAACGAGGCACTAATTTTTCTTAGTATGCCTGCTTTAAACTTGCACGAGGTCGCCAGAAGAAACAAGCCAGTAGCTACCAGCTACGAAAATAATGAGCCACTTGTCTCCAAAGTAACTGGGAAAATGAATGATTACCACCTGTTCTTAGATCAATGACTATAAACAGTGCCAAAAACCAGAACAGAGGATGGGGACAGGAGACATGCAGGTAACCTACTGGACAAACAGTCCTGCTCGTGTCAGACAAGTAATACGGATGGGGTTACAAATAACATTAGCCGATCAAACATAAGAATGGACTGTTGCCCAGAAAACCACACATATCAGTGATGTTCAATGCGTTGTACACATGAACGGAATGTCATCGAGTTTGGATCCAGGTCCTATACAACAAGAGGAGAGGTATACGATTCAGAACAGGGCGCGCTGTATGGATTTCAGCATTCTTGACTGCAATGATTCCAAAGCATAGTCTGTGGTAGTCAATCCATCTTGAATCCCACTAGTAAGAAATGGCGAATGTTAAAAAATGTGTATGAATCCCAATCTAACTAGAGAATTAAAGGAAGCATTTAAGGCAGACTGAGGTGCGCAGCATTGGATGGAGGCCATAAATTAAGCAACCTTTGTGCGCAGATTAACAAATAAATGTAACCGTTGTAAAGTTGCAGTTTTACATTCATCTGTACAAATGATACCACCGGAAAAATATAAAGTTCCATACTTTCCCTATAGTCCCCCCTTAAATCAGCGCAGACTTGCCGTGACGACTTTTTACGACGGATGAGATGAGTGTGATAACAATATCCAATGTGAAATGACCTGAGAAATTCCTGTCCACAACAGTTAGTAATGGTTCAAAAATGTGAGCAAAATAATTACATGGCAAGGGTAATTTTTACGCAATTTTAGTGCTAAGCCTTGTCGCAATATGTTTAAGGCTGTCAGAAATTTAGTTAAAGATCACAGTCACGAAAGTTTAACATTACTATGATTAGAAAACACCCATTCTTACTGTAAGTGGCTATTTCAAGCCGACTGTTACTACGGAGGCGTTCGTAACTGCAACGTTTCTTGCATTATATCATTCACTAAACTTGTTAACAGCTGATACTTGATTCCTTAAGCTTCGACCCCTTCTCCTTACTCTACACGCCAACAACTTGATAAAATCGGCTGCTGTTGGCTACTCTTGCTAATAGACAAAGTTAAAAGTATACAATGAAGTAAACATGTTTTAGCTTTGTTGAATATGAATTTCTTAGACGTTTCAGAGTGCGATCCCGTACAGGTTGAACTATTTCACGTTTACGTGACAGTCTGAATACGCCGGCCAGACTGAACATTGAGGACGATTGAAACCATCTGTCATGTACATTCATTATCAGTGCTTACTACATGTCCCAGATGCTACCTGGGTCGCTTGTAGTATGATGTTCAAAATAATTCCAAAACTTAGCCTCATATTATAACCAAGTTATTTAGTTCGCATGATATATATTGTCTGATGGTTTGTTCGCATGTGATAGCCCTATGTGGAACGAATCAAGCCACACGTCAAGCTTCTAGGTTACTCGCTAGCCGACGACCGGTTCCTAACCTCTCCGGCTTACCTCTGTATCTGTGTTGTTTACAACGTAATGACACCATTTGCACACTCCGTTCAGTAAGTATTTGGCCACCACTTTCAACGGTATTTTCATAATACGTCTGAGTTGCCGAATAGCTGTTAGCTGAAAACAAGTGGGAGGCACACTAAAAGGCCAGTCCAACAATTTCATGGGGGTTAGCTGATTCTAAACCCGTAAGTTTGAAATTGTCATGCCTTCGAACATGTTACTCAATGACCTAATTTTCCTGTTTTCAGACGACACGTGATTTGTCAATCTTCGGCTCGCCCTTGCACTCCAGTAACTAGGATCTTGCTAAAATCGGCCGCGTCTGGTCATCCCTACTACTGTACAAAACCAATAATGTATCATAACGTAGACATGTACTGAGTCCTGATAAACATGAGTAGCTTAGGCGTCGCAGAGTCCGGTCGCATCATAGTCTGGCCATGCAGGTCCAACCGAACACTGAGGGTACTTTTGGTGATCAGACGTATGTATTCATTATCCGTGTTTTCTGTTCGACCCCATGTACAACCTAAGCAGTTAACGGTGAAGAGCACCCCGACTTGTATGCTACATTGCGTAGTGACCCTGTGGTGAAAATATACTCGATTAGCTGAATATTCAAACCTCAGCACAATAGGAGATACAACAAGGGATCAATCCAAACGTCGCGTTAATATACCACACTAGGATTGGAGGAACAGCTTCAGTTTTACATTTTCGGACATTCGTCAATTTCTTTCGTCTGTATCGCACCAATCAACCTGGTCTGTAGGATAGGCATTGTAGATCATAAGCATCTTACGAGCTGGAGTATTCTCAATACATTGTGTATGCAGTTGTAAACGTTAGGAAACATAAAATTCAGCCGGACTCAGTACTGTGCACATTATGGTTATGACTAAATTATCTTTAAAGTGAGCACAATCAATGGAGTGTGAAAACGAATGCCAAGATGAAACCGCCTTCCAACTACCACCTTACTTCTATGTAGTTTTTTGCACACATTGAGTCACGTTTCTGTCTTCCCTGGTCTCTAAACTGTCCTACCCTGTCTTCTCATTGTTGTCATGCCGGTGGGGCATCAACATCAACTACAGAAGCGTAACTGTCAGTGGCTTTGGCAAAAGCTATCAGAGGATGCCACAAGCTAACGGTATTCTGATGTGGTCCAGTAGTATTCCTAAACATTTGTTGCAACTATGTCTAGAAATTGGCAACTCCAAGTTATCAATTTACATAGAGATCAACCTCACCGTATCCGTCTCTAATGTGCACGTCTTGTACACATCGTGAAGTATCCTCCCTGAAGTGTCAATCATCTAGATCGAAGTATACTGTTTAATAGAGTCATACAATATAGCGGATATTGCCCCACACGTGCTCAGGATAGGCTGGCTGCCAGAAAATTTTGAAATCTTGAGGGTGACTAAGAAATCGAACCAATTTTCCACAAAGCCTACAAACACTGCATGTCTCATGCAGTCTATACAAAGGACGTCGTGCCTACGTATAAACATTTTTGCGCGCAGCACTGACTGCGTATCGGCAGTGTCGCTATTGCACGAAGAATGACTCAAAAGACAGATTTCCTCACCTTGCTGAACGTGGATCAAATGGGTGTCGCAGTATCATGTGTGAGAAGAGTCACTCTATGCGTATGCGATTGGCTGACCGTATTAATCGGAATGAATGCAGACGGCGATCTCAGTGTTTGATTGATTGCATTCTTTATCATCATCCCCTGTTTGGCCCGCGAGTCGTGAGAAAAACGTTCCTCACTCTGTGTGTATGCATCCACGTCCAGGATAAAGCACTGTTTGTTTTTCATAACTGTTTCTTATGATACCTTATGACTAACTTTAAAATCCTAACCACACAGCTAGAATTTTGGGGTTAAGCTAATTCAATCGTGAACTTCACAAGACTAACCGGCTCCACTCGTGAACGTCGGAACCATTATCAAATGATCTCAGTTCAGAGGAACATTCTCAGTCGTTCGCGCCAAATGGAACAACGACAACAAAGTCTCAACTAATACCTTACCACGCCGTCTGAAGAAGCATGAGGTTTCCAAGGTAAATGACCCCGTAGCTCTTGAAAGTCGAGATGCAGTCGCGCACCTAATAAGTGAAGATAGTTCTAGGTCTACAAACTGGAGTAAGGGTGGATAAATCCTAAGACTGCTAATCACCGTGCTCATGATCACGTAACTCATAACAGCTGGAAACTGTAAGCTTGCCTAAGACTTCGTTCACTAATTCGTTCTGAAAAGTCATGAGCCTAAAGTGAATCAACCGTGGCTCCAGTCTGTGCTCAAGGCAACAAAAGAGTGGAACATAATATGGGATAAAAAGGATAGAAGTGGATAAAGTGCAATCAGAAATAACTGGAAATGTTGTGGATGTAGACATGCCTAGTTTGTGAGATGTTGCTTTTTCTGGAAGTATATCTAACCAACGATTTGAATGATCACGAGAACCTCCTCCGGATAGGCGGTTTCACCTCACTTCACTCAACGGAGTAGTCATAGACTTCATACTCCGTGATAATGTCGTCGTTCGACCACCATTCGACTGACACACGGAGTACGTGACCCAACCACTGCACACTGTGTATGCTGATTACTTGACCAACTAATTGAGAATCCCGAGCACTCCCAAATATGTGCTGGTAAACGGTTAAGGGGCTCATACGGTAATTCTACTTGGTGTACACTACATGGCAGAGATAAAGATGATCAAACACGGCGTCCACCTCTACTTCCATCGAGAACGGGCCATGTTTCCGAGCCACAAAATAAAACAGGATGCACACAAACATTACATACTCTTCTTTACAAAGACAACCAGTCGTCGTTTCGACGCCACAGATGACGCAGGTTGACAAAGGCAACATAGCTGTTTTTCGTTGATATTATCAGCAACACTGCAGACAGATGAGATGACGCTACCCAGATATGAGAAACTGCCCACAGTTTCAAGCGGCTGCTTGCAACAAGCAACACGGAAGTGAGAACATCCATGCTCTGAAAGGACACCTTGTACACTGAAAGTGCGCAGTGCATTCCATATAAGCCAAACCCACCAGTTAACCTATTCATATTAATCCTGACCTGTCTATTATCGGTCTCAGTTGCATGAAGATTTTGAAGGTCTCTCTTGCGTTGTCTGTTGAATCTTCCGAGATTCAAAATTCCGTTTCTGAGTCTGCTTCAAATTTGAATTGAGTTACTGTAGGAGTACTTGCAATTGAGCCGGCGCAGACAAGAACTCCTGAACGTGTGAAGAAACAACGTCATCACTAATACCCGGACGTTCATTAGAACTGCGGTGGGTGTGATGATTGTAAATCATAATGGAACATTATATGCTATTGTTGTTTTACTGCATAAGTAATTACATCCTACAGATACCGATTACATTACGATTTCGTCGGATGACGTGCTGCGTTATTAGTACTACGTATAAACTAGTTCTGGACGTGAGCTAACTACATTCCCCATTAATATTACGTATCCACAATTATCGCACGTACTCTCAGATAAAGAGTGCTCCGATCGCTCAGCAGTTGACAGTGACCGCCGGCATCTTATACGGTACGGTCGAACAAATTTCAGAAGCCTGACTTAGCTCCAAATACATCCTCCACAGGCGGCAGTGCTCAGACATCAATGTTTTATCTACTGAGTCTTTGGGCAGAGCAAGTCCCTCATTGCCAAGTGAGTCAGACCACTGAGCCACTGGCTCCGGGTAGGGTCCTTCAAGAAAACTTTATATTCTGTTTTCACGCAGATCAGACTTTTGAAATAGGCTCTTTTAAGTCAACCCCCTCCCACGGCATAAACGACCGGGAAGTATCAGAAGTTGTCGTTCTCCCGATAGTGACATTACTCAACCACTACAACTTTCTCCTTCCATTTTACCCCTCAAGTTTTCTACTTTCCCCGTGCCATCGGGTGATACTTATTTTCTAAAACCAAGATAGCTAGTAAACATTGACGCCTTCAATGTCAACGTTCTTCAGCAGGTTGGTCACGGAGCTGTTCTGACAAGTACTCTATCATAACTGGAGCTCGACGTGTGCTGCGTGTCAGAGACGCGAGTCTGCGACTGTAACATCATTTGAACTTACCTCTAGATAACTGTCGATCCAAGCGCTTTTCCTCAGGGTTTCTGGTGACGCCGAAGCTGAATCTTGTGATCAAGCTGGAGTAGGAATCGCACTGATTTCCAGAGCACAGCAATGTTTGCTCGATTGGATCCGAGTGAACAATCGCTCATGTGCTGTCAGGTTCAATACATCAGTTACGGTTTGTGAGTGCAAATCAGAAAAACGCCGTATATTCCTTATATAGGCGAATGCTCCAATGGACAGCTGTTTGAATGCTATCAAGGATGCGTTTTACGACGCCCACGCTGATCTTCGGGGACAGAATGAACACCCAAACATCATCTTACTAGCGGGCGATGTTAACGTTCAGCTCGGTCGTCTTTCTTCAGTGAGGAAGCGGTTGGGAGGTATGTTTAGTGTCCGGGCGTAACACACTGAAAATGGCGAAAGACTACTGTAGCCGTGTGCTTCTCACGGTCTCCATGTTTCGAGCACCCTATTTCAACACAAGAATGAGCATCGTATTACATAGAGACCTCCCTGTGCTTCTTAGCCGTGAACACAACTCGATCAGATAGCAGTCGGTTATAGGTGGCGCCACTCGCTTAAAAACTGTTGTGCATTTTAGAACAACCACTTGGATTCGGATCACGCTGCTGTGCTTATTCGTTTTGCTATCGTTTGTCCATAAATATAAAATACTCAATTAACGTTCGAGTGAGAAGAGCGTACAAAACGATTACCAGGAAGCAATGGTGAACAAATCGCCTACTTCGACTCAGTTACGAGAACCTGACGAATCCCGAGGATAAATTGCAGCAGCTATGAAGACTTGCTGTGAGGAGGCATGTTCCGAAGGAGCTGTGCAGTTGTGACGGAGTTGTGTTTCTGTCATATCGATGAACCCCTCACGAACAAGCGTCGCTCGATTCCATCTTTTTAAGAATATGATAACAACCACCGAGAACTTGAACGTAAGCCGACTAAAAGCCTGCGCAAAGAGCGTGAACACCACTTGGTTGAAAAGTCGAGAAATGGTAGGGGCCTTTTTATCTGGCAACAGCAGAAAACTTTTTTCCCTGATGCGTGGTTATACTGGCCGTCAAATCCGTGTGAGACCACGTGCGGAAAAGTTCGTCCACTTATTACCAACCAGTCGCGTGGACTTGACAAGTGGGCGGAACAATCTGAGGAACAGTTCAGCTGGCTTCAACTAAACCGTGCAGACGACGGACTCCGAACCGCCAGTTAGTGCTCGAGACTGCCCTCTGTGAAAAGCAGAAGTGGCCCCAGAGTATAGGTCATTGAGGCATAATAAGGGCTCTTGAACCACATCTCGTCCCTCTTCCTTTCTTGAAGGATGGTGGCGAGAGTTTGATATCAAAACTGGCGAAATTGAAAGGAGTACCTCGTGGTTATTGCCTATCAACAATTATTTGAGTTTTCAAAAAGGAGGCCTCGAAGTCTATGTGCTAACCACAGAAGGATCAGTCTAGACTAAACTCATCTTATGTCGACCCTGTAGACCCAAAAAAAGTCAGATATGTAAAGATCAGGCCGAATTTTGGTCCAATCGAGGGTGTGTTGATCAAATTTGTACTCTGCGACGGATTTTAGAGCATCGACACTCTTATAGACAGCCGATGGTCGTGGGCTTCCTTAGACCCCAAGACTGCTTTCGATTAGGTTGCCTGTGACGTCCTCCGGAACTGTCTTCTTCGCAAAGGAATACTACAAAAATACATGAAGCTGTTGAGACCACTGTATGCTCACTTTGTAAGCAGGATGAGTGTATGTGGACGGCTGTCTGTGGTGTTCGTCAGCAGCATCCGATCCCTCCTCCTGTTCAATTTTATTATGGCCAAACAACAACATTCACGCCACCGGGCCCGATCAACCACCATCTCACCCAACGTCTCCAATCACCGACTCTATGGGTCTTGAGAGTCAAAACCTAAGAGATGAGCCCCATCTACAGCGGCAAACTCCATTGTAAATGACTACATTTCTCTACGATATCTCATCAGCTGTCCATCTCGCACTTTAAACCAATCGGCCGCAGCACCGATAGAATGCTCGCTATGACAGGTGACTTACTGGCATCCTTAGTACACGGCCTTAGCCATCTAATTCTGTGCAAACGTAAGGAATGGACTAAAAAACTCGTTTGGCAATCATTGCCAAATACTCGCTTCCTACTTTTTGTTGCCATCCGATACGAGAGACTGAACAGACATCAGTGGTCATATACCTGAAGACGGTTCACGTCCCCTATACTGAATAGCCAAGTTTTGCAGCCGAAAAGTAATACAGCCGTCAAGGGTGCTTGATACGCGCGACTCTTAAGCCTCAAAGAGATTTCTGTCTATCGCGCAGTTATTGCGCGGCCGGGAAAGAAGGCGTGCGGTACGTAAGAGAACCATCGGTGCCATAGGTCGTGGTGACACGATTATATGGCGTTGCGATGTGTACGGCCGCGAATGCGTTGGCCGTTTTGGATTAGTAGCTCACCAGCCTACTCACAGTGCACCGTCGGCGAGGAGACGACGAGTACGTTAGGCACAGGCAGGCCATATCAGCATATCCATTCTACTTTTAACTACTGCATCGACCAAGATTATGGTCGTTTGGCAACTAATCCGCTCCTCTTCAGAAACTTGGGTGTCTGTGATCTTCTGCCTACACTTTTCTTGGGCTATGTTGGTGTATTGAATGGTGAATCGTCTGTCTGATCTTTTGGTAGTTCAACTTTGAGTTTTGTTTTCCAACTTTATCCTCTCTGGAATGCTCTAGCATGCACTCGTATACTGAAATGCTTCTTGTATTACATTTCGCACATCATTCTCCCTCGTATATATCTTGTTATTGCAGTCTCTCTCACTGTTTATTTTCTGAGAGATAAGGGTTTCCGTTTCCTGCTAGCCATTCAAATGACTAACCAGCATTGGCCGGCTGGACACAAAGGCCTCACTCACACACCTACTGGTCTTATTCCTTCGGGTTTACACCGGATATGTGGTGTGTGAGTGAAATTGCAAGTGGTGCAGCACAAGTCACTTGGGGTGATGGTTTAAGGCGCATGCGTCCTTCGGCTTCGGTCACTGTGACAGGCTAATCCGTTTCGGATGCCGCAAACCATGTGTAGATTAACGATTACCGTACTAGCCTTAGGGATATCCCCGTCGCCACCGATACAGCACCTCAAGTATATAAACTGGTTAACGACCTCCAGAACTTCGTTATCCAACACTAAATCTATGTAATCAAGTCAGTCATGTAAAAACACTTTGGGCCGCAAAGTGCTCAGCAGTGTTTATGCGGTTTGGGAAATGTCAAACAACGCACTGACAGCTGTGTGGTCTATTTGTGATAACGGTCGAGTTCGTGGAAACGGATTCGAACTATAACGACGCGCATTATGTTCAAAACCAGTACTAGACATAAAGTGTTTGTGTTCGGCGCACAGTTGCAACAGCCGCCAACTGTAATTCACATGATGCAATCGGTCCAAAGCCGCCAGCTAAACGAGATTTGACTTTAACAAGATGGTCGATCTGGGCGTTCTTATCTCCGGCCAGCATGACTATCAGAACCACGTGTCGACCTGACGAAAGCAGCCAGATCCGAGCAAAAGGCATCCTAAACAGTGATCTCACTGCACTCAGATGAAGCATAAACAAACCCAATAAAAAAGACGCTCGAACACTTGATTTTAACGGAACACCCTAAGCGAGTGTCACAGAGTCCACCGCTAACGAAAATCCAATCTACCAACGCGGCTGTGGGCGCTCTATTGAGGATTATACCTATTTCAGTCTGGCCGGTAGCTGCTGCTGTAATCACCGAATGTTCAACCAGTATCGAGTAGACAGTGCACATCTATCAGTTCAGTGCGTCACCAATATTGGATATTAATTTCTGGAATATAGCAGACGTCAACATTCAACGAATCTAACGCCCGCAGGAGAACGATTTGACCAATGAGGGGAAGGAGTCAGCAGTAGCACGTTCACGCCTATTGTACGCAGCAAACGGGGAAACGAGTTTTCTAGTGCAAGACGATCAACGCAGTATGAAATTAATAGTGTCGCGAATAGTCTGGTTGTATGTGGGCTGAGATGTTGTCATTCTGCTCAGAACGAGATAGGAGAACGGATATGACATTCATTTAAAGCCCTTGGTTGGAAAGCCTGTTTCTCAAGGCAGCGGACAGATGGCAGTGTCCAAACCAGTACTTTTTTCGGAAAAAGATGACATCCTCATTCCAAACTACAATCGGACCTTTACCTATCGGCTTGCCTGAGATGAGTGACACAGTCCGTGCTATTATCACACCATTCAGATTAGCCCAATAGGTTACCGAGACGTGCAAGTCGTCACAACATGTCAGAAACCAGTTTCGTTGCGACGTCAGAACACCTGAATGGAAGCAGCACTGTTCTATATCGCACCACATCGTTCGGATAATAGCAGGAGATCGTTGTATATGTACACTGAGTATAAGTTATTTTTAGCCAGAAATAGTTTTGGGCACCGCGCACCCCATTCCCATTCCTGGCGTCCAACTTCTCCGAATCAGACCTGGCTTCAGAAAGACTATATAACTATTAATTATAGGTAGTGTGATTCGATTCATGATCGTCGTCCTTTCTGCAGCACATATTTAGATTCGGACCATGCGTTAGTACGTTCTCGTTTCGATCTTATTTTTGTTGGGCAACGACCCGACCGACAGCAACGACTGGCTTTTTAGAAACTGGTTATACCATCTGTAAAGCATACGTACCAAACCAGCTTTAAAAAAATCCTTAATAGTTCTCATGCTAAAAACCTTAGTAACTGTTGAACCGAGATCTCACAGACAATTTATAAAGCAGGAACAGTAGCATGCAGCACGGGAGTACGTAGACTGAACAGACAATGGATCTCGAAGAAATCCTACGAGTTGTTAAAAACTAAACGGAACATACCTACTTGCAGTTCATGTAACAAGTTTAGAAGAGATATCCGTAGGAAGCTGAAACGTAGCCTAAAGGCCGATCGTGACGTTTACCTAATGGAGTACGTTAACGAAATGGAAACCACATTCGCTAAGGAAAACAGTGCTCAACTCTTCAAACGTAACCGTGCTACTGGTCCAAGGCGACCGTCTGTCAGTGAAACTATCAGCGAGTCAGGTGGCATACTCATCTATAATAAGTCCAAAAGGTTAGAGCGGTGGGCGGAACACTTTGAGAATCAATCCGACTGGAATTCTGCCTCTACCGTTTCACCGTCACAAACTTGTGATGTAGCACCCTGGTCGGTAGATCTGAAACCACCCACTGAGACCGAGGTTGACAAATGCATTTCAGGTCTCAAA
>LUCH01001618.1:28959-41790 GCA_013368495.1 Paragonimus heterotremus
ATGTTTTCGCCTATCCACCCTGCTGTATGCAGTAGATAGGGCGACCCAGTTTATACTGCGAGAGGGCCAATGTAGTATGGAATTACTTATGTTATGATTACTCATGGTTGTGTGTGGGCTGAGTTACAGCCAGGGCACCCAGACCTAGACAGGAGAACGATTAGGGTTCTCAACCAAAGCCTTTGGCTCAAAAGTCTATAACGCAAAGCAGTGGTTAGGTGGGAGAGTTCCAGAGCTGGTACGTTTTCCGGAATATGTCAGCCTTCTTCCAACCCCCAACCTGGAGGGCCAGGAGACTGGCTTGTCAGACCTCTACCTATTGGCCTGCCTGGTATGAGTGACTCTATCGGTGGCCACACCGTCTAGTTTAGCCCAAAAGGTCATCAAGATGCGCAAGCCGTCACATGGTGTCAAGGTGCAGTCTCGTTGTGACTGGTAGCCCAGCTTAGACATCGATGAAGCAAATGCATTGTGCACCACCACGATAACCAAAGCAAATCACCACAACAAACACCGAACTAAAACATGGCATGGCTACTGAGCATCGCTGTGAGTTTCGTTGAGATTCAGCAACGGGGTGAACAAGCAGCAGGAAAAATTCGCCAAGGGTATTCCTAATCATTGTTGAGAAGAGTGATAAGAACCGCAGAGGGGTCTGCTCAGAGCCATGATTGCTGTGAAAGTAAGAGCGGAAAAAATAGCTCTGAACAATTGACGGGGCCGGTAAGCCCGGAATCAAATAGAATACATTGGACACGTCAATGGAAACTGCAGTAAGATTGAAACCAATTAAGGATGACGTTCAAATCACTTCAGAGGGGAATCTTTCACTACCTGCCCATCTAGACGAAATCATTCAACACGAGAAGTGCAAAAACCCGAGCCTCAAAATATGGCTACTTAGGGGTCTGCCTCGTATGGAACGACCGGATTCAAAGCAACCTAGATGACACATAAGGCACCGTCGGATACCGAACGCGTTGAATGTCCTTTGGACGTTGGGGGATCGGCATTCGGCTGGACAGGAAACAGGCCTGATGACGTTAACACTACCCGCAGGATGCGCCCGTACCGGAGATCGGACAGACGCATGAACCGTCAAGTCCATCATGAGGCATCGCAGAATGGCCGGCCTTACTTGTTAGTACTAGTTTTCTGCCCTCAGTACATACGGGCCAACATTATGATGAAAAGAGTACCGAGATGGTCAGCATCAGACCACAGCCACATTTTATGCACAAGAATCCGATGCCTATGTTTGAACCCTCTCATCAATACATTCAGGCTGCACATTACAGCTTTCATCAGTCGGAAGAGCCGCAAATTTGTCAACATGAGAAAACCGAGCTGGATAACAAACGGCCGCCAGAATAAACAGTGCCAACGGCTGAGGTGTGCATTCTGTTTGGCTAGTTGAGGCCAACTGAGTTGTCTTATTGTTTAACTAGTATTATCACACGGCACACTGAAACTGGGACGCACCGGGCGGCAGACTGGCATCCAGTGAACCCATTCCAGGCGATCAGCTTCCAGTGAGCACACGTCGGCCGTACACACAGAAGCAGTCGTCCGAGGTCTGCGAGAAGCACAAACTATCCTAGACACGAACGCGCTCACTGGTGAACGTCGATGTACCGAAACAGACCATACCGTCACAAGAAGTTGAGGAGGCTGTATGATGGACCAAGTGCGTTCGGAATACTATATGGAGCATAATGTACAGACAGAAAAGCAAACAAATTATATGGACTCATGGAGCGTGACTGTGGTGACCTACCTGCTGGAATATTAGATAACCGAATATAATCCACTGAATGTTACATTCGGCACTGCTACTCTTAACAATGCTCAACTTTCGATCTGAGATTTTAGTCGAGCACCTTCGACGCTCGCAGCAACGATACAAATTAAGGGGAACGAAGCAGGTAATCGAAAAAAGTGGAATAACTAGGACGAAGTAAGTGACCGCTTTTGGAAACTCCGGACGGTTTGACTTTATCCAAATTAAAGGTAAGAGAATGAGCGTCCGTGTAATTACCTACCAGAACGTTGGCGCATTGGGCGAAGTACGTTAATCACCAGGTCACTTATGTGACAACTACACCATCCTCCTCTGAGGTCTTTGTGTATATGTCCTTCAACGAAAACGTTGCAGTGCCCAGACGGCACCAAAGTTCAAACTTTTGAAATACAGAGCGTCCAAGGCGACCCAACGGCAAAGACAGCGACTACCAATCGCCTGATCGCAAGCTCGGGCCTTAGTTATTTCGAGAGTACTTACTGCCTGGGTTTGGACAACTTTCAGTGGACAAGTGGATACGCGCTAGGCCCTCGTCCACTAACAATTTAGAACGCCTTTTCTAAAAAGCAATCGAAATGTAATGTTTGGAAATATGATAAGTAGTTAGGTCTAGCCTAGTGTGGGACCAACGGCAGCAACCAAGAGGAGAAAGGAAAGAAGCGAGAGGTGGGCCGCAACCCACTCGGCGGCACTCAAAAGCGCGCTCCGCGAAAATTGCGTGGAACCTTCGAGTGCGTTAAATAACGTATTTAATCTGCAAGAAACCTATGTATGACGGACGAGCCACACAACACGACCAGATCCGCTGAATCCTGATGTTCCATCAAATATTGGAACATCACTTGAGAGATCGACAACCGTCGCTTACAATATAAAGAACATTCGATCCAGTTATGGATGCATTTCTTGCGAAATAGATGAAACGACGAGAATAGAACCTTAAAGTGGTCAAGTATAGGATATAAAACACAGACGAGTACAATAGTATAGCCTAGAATGGACCACGGCTAAAACTAACCATAAGACGAGTTCAATCAAAGGAAGATCTTGAAAGGAGTGAACGAGAAGCGCTCGCAATGAAGTTCAATTTGCCAGGTTGGAAAGCAACCTATGAAAAGCGTCCCGTACTTCGATCACGGAAGCTTAAAGCTGAGGTGATGGAACCATAGCACAAGCGCGGCAAAGCCGCCTTCGAATAGAGTAACAGAATCCATTTCTTTCAAACTCATCAGATACCAACTGAATACGAAGGTTACCACATGGCGACCGCAAAAAATTGACAGCGACACCTTTGGTACAGAGAACCCACTTGACGGAAACAGATCAAGAACCGTAATGGCCCCCACTGGCCTAAGGTGACTTTAAGCAGGTCAGTGTGGAATGGTAGAAAACGGTGATGACAGAATCAAGGCTATTACGAACACAACTGCATCATTTATGAATTACTATCACCGGTCCAGTCAGCATTAAACAGAAATAACTGTCCTAGTGTATAGACGCAGATCGTAGACACTAAATGAATCGACGAGATATTACGGAGACCAAGTGAGCAGAAAAGACGTGAAGTATACTAATTTATTATTGGCAAGAGGTAATAAAGAGGCTTGAAGGAAGCGAAAATGTCAAAGCGATGCCGCCGCAGTAGGCCGAGGATAGGAGGATCGTGAAAAACAGAGATTATCACGTAACAGTACAAGCATACTCCATGGTGCATGTAACAGAAGCTTAATGTGCGAATCGGAAAACGCGAGCGCCGTAAGCAAACCAAGAAAAAATAGGCAATTCACCTGGGAGATGGAAAAAAGTAGTCGATCGTCATCCAAGCACACACAAACAAACACGCAATTTTCCATAAACAGAGGTGGATGCCGGCAATAAATGCATCACAAATCGGTAGCACGAGAATAAGCATACAGAAAATGGTTGGCCAGACAGACGGTTGCGGAAACAAAGTATACACGATCACTCAGAAAGAGCAATTTGAAATTTTTATTTTGTACAGTGGATGAAAAAAGTAGTGCCAAAGAAACTATGGATGGAAGAATATTGCACCTTGAAGGAAGTGGAATACTTCCAGTCACAAATAAGGAGGTCACAACTTCGGCAGGACATTTAAGTTACGAAGTATGCTCACACAAATAACAAGACAAAATGGTTAAGCAATTCAAAATCACACCCATGATCAGGAAAGTGAAGCACGTTCAAGTGTACATCGTCAGTGATGTGGAGCACACACATACACACACACACAAACAGCATCAATACAAATTACGAATAGCGCGGATTTTCACCTAATCACACAGATTTAGTTAAGAGAAGTATTCGTGCCACCCAGTAGTCCAGATCCCAAGTCTTCCTGTTTGGGGTGCATTGTAATTGAAGCCCCCAACCCATGAGAAGAGCTCAGGACGGCTGACCCAGAAATATGACCGACACCGTCTACAGTGATACGGTCATGTCCGATTAAAGTTGAAGCTGATGGCAGAACGTGATTGGTGGTACAAGGATCGGACACAGAACCTACCGTGATACTGTGTTGATGCTGCAAGGAACGAGCCTCGTGTAGCGCTTCCAATGACGTCATCGACACATGATGCGGATGAGAGGGAGAGAGTCGAGGTGGATCACACAAGGAATCTAGGGCAGACTTGATATTTGTAAGGTTAGATGCCATACAGGACAAGCCCGGACCAGACAAAGACTGAACGACAGACTTCTCAGAAGCGGGACTAAGACCATGTGAAAGTAACATGGCGTTTTGTCCGCCAACAAGCACATGGCCGAGTAACTGGGTCTGAAGCGCAGCCGAGTCAGCAGACGACAGCAGAAGTCCACCTGATAACGAATTCTGTTCGTTTTCGTTGACCAAGCAAGGGGCATTGAGATGAACATCCGAGTGGTCAAAGGATATTGAGGGGTCCGGTGTGAGACGTGGAGGTGCAGGTGACGGGGGTAACTCCAAGGTGGGAACAACGTTGTGACAACTGGTAATCCGGTGAAGTACGGGGTTTGACACATCAGACAGCTGGGAGGTTGGCAGGTTATCGTGAACTGATCTCATGGAACAATGATCCTGCATTTGAGAAGATACGTGCGTTGTATGATTAGCCGGTGAAGCTTCTAAGCTGTGTACAGGAGAAGAAGTGGAAGCTGTGTGCTGTACATCTTTGTCATCAACCCATTTATCCAAGGAGCGACGCCTGGCGTTCATAAAAAAGTTTGCAACTGTCGAAACTTCCAAGTTGAGCTGTTGAGCAATCGTTGACTGCATTTCCTTGCTGGGCCGCTTTGTTTCTTTGAAGATAGCATGTAAGGTTCGCCTCTGAATATCGGTGAATACGAGGCGAGGTTTCTTAGATGAGCGTTCGTCTGCCATTTTTTGGGTCTCCTCAGTCTTTCGTTTACAAGCTGAAACAGATGTGTTAGTGACAATCTGAGACGTACTCGCTAAGCGAAGAGCTGACATCCTTTGATACTCGGGTTCATTGAGCCAATTCCACATCCGTCGGAAGGTTTCGCGACCAGATTTGAGCTTGCTCCATGGTTTCGGATTTCGTAGTAAGTCGGAAAGTGTGCCCTGGCTACGGCATAAAACGCGTTGAGCGAAAACTGCTTGAGGGATTGTATAGCGCTTCAGTTCTGCACTTATTCTTTGGGCAAGATCCTATGAAAACCATCACACTCAAAAATTCTTAAAAACTTATAATACCTTAGTATTGAGTTCACCAAGATCATCTGTGCACGACTGATCATTACCATCCTGATCAATGGAATCTTGTTGATTGACTGGGGAAACATTGACTGAAACGAATTAACAAAATTGCAAGATTGCATTACCTTGATCAATCAATTTGGTCGGCTTGGCCGTAACACTTTGGGAAAATGTAGTACGGGGTAAAGGAGTATCAGGGGAGCTTGTGAGGGCCACGGAAACAGCATCGTTAACAGAGTACCCTGAATGGCAAATAAGACTACAAGATGAACTTACCTCCTTCACTTTGGTGCATTTTCTCCCCAGCTCGATGTGGTACTGGTTTGAGGTCTTCTATGGCGTAGCTGTGAGAAGGTTGAACGGGCTCGGGTTCACCGGTAATTTGATTGTAAAGTTTGTCGGAAACCGAGGAGATGGGAGGAAGAGAAGTCATATTTACGTAGTTAGATATTTTTGCACAATCCGCTGCGTTACATTTGTCATTAAGCAGCTGCAGATCTCCAAGTTGTACGGAAGACAAACCGGCAAGATTCAAGTCAGTAGCTAACAGATTGTCCGGTAATGTGAGTGTAACACCATCCAAACTCTGCTCTGGCATTGTGAAGTGAGTTGAAGGAGTGGTGAGGAGAATAGTTTGCTGATCACCACAATTTATGAGTGTCAGCTTCACAGTTTGAATGCCCTGAAGGGCTTGTGTGTTACCCTGCAAAGCCTGTAACTCCAGAGAGGCGCCATCTCCTGTATTGAATATAGGAATATTTTCTAAGTCACCGAGAGGAAAGCTGATTTTTCCAGGGGCAAGCGCACTTATAGGCACAGCAGCCATGGTTACCGTTCCACAGCCGGAGCTCACAGTCATGCCATTCGCGGGGTCGCCTGATAACATTTTTTGAGAAACGACGTTCACTGATGGTTTTCCAGACACGGCGCCATCACGATCGGAGACATTGATATCGAATGATCGAAAATCCGAAGGATCTCTCAGGGCAATGTTAAAAAGTCCAGAGTCGTCGTGAAAAGAAATTCCGTTGATAAGTGACTGGAACGAGCCCTCAGTCATTTAATATCCAAAAGGATAAATTCCCAACTCCAAACACAAAACTTCTCAACAAAAAGCGCGTAGCGTGCACCAACGGATTTCGATCGAACTTATCGACTTACTGCGGTCAATACCGCCATGAACATCAATTTCACTATGGCCGTTCAATATGCGCGTGTCTGGTTGGTCGATATTGTTGCTTGTACTAGAACCACCACGTTCGCTAATAAAATGTCCTTAAGCCTAAACTTCAGAGCATTTTTACATTAAAATTGTTAAATCCCTACTAATTATTATTTTTGTTTGTTAGTTGCGTTTGTTTTTAACAATGATTGTTGATGAGTAGTATCGATAGTATTGACATAATTTTTACGCCTCGCTCATTGGCTGTTTCAGACGTTTAGAAGTCGACCTAGCAGGACCTCTGCTGATTGCTACGGCAAACACGCGTGAGTGTCTGTCAAGAAACTCGCATGAATTAAACTGTTTATAATAGTATGTACGAGATGTATGCATACGGGGATTTAGTGACGGAACCTCGGTGTTATCTTGTGGGGAAAACTGTTTCAGTGTTTGCATTCATTTTCAAGATTGCTCTATCTGTATGGATTTAACGGAATTCTCATTCGGTCGGACAGCTCGAAGACGGCGCTTTCGAACCACTTCAGTTTGGTAGGTTGTAGAGGTTTACGGGTCACATTTTTATCTATTTATATGGATCGAAACAGGGCATACATTAGTAGAGGTCATTTCTTTTCCAGCATACAAAACGTGGTTGCTGCTTAGAGTTCCATCGGATAATGAATGGTTCATTCATTACATGTGATAACATTGAATCTTCTACTACAGGATTTATTGTCGTTACCTGCTGTCTTTCAGTTCGGTGATTAAATTTCGTTCAATTTGTTGGCAAGCGTTCAAAGGACCTTGTCTTACCACAGCACATCTGTAGCAACTTCAGAAAAAGTACTTTTCTAGGTATCGCGATACTCATCAGTATATTTGATTGCTTATTTATTATAGAAGCACATACTATGTAGCCAACACATCATGCAGCGCGGACATATGCACTTTTAGTTTTCGATCAATTGATATAATCTATGGTGGTATTGGCATTCCCTACTTCAAAAATATCATTTGTTATGGTCGCTACAAGAATTAATTCTCCCATAGAGCAGTATTCCATTGCTCATTCCGCTTCACACTAGTTACCACCGTCCATCTCAGAGCAGTCCAGAATCAACCACAATCAATTTTCCAATTACTTTGAAAATGTACGATTTTCCTACTCATCAATTTCTAACTACTTCTTGATAGAATAAAGTGCAATCTTACTCAGAGCATGCTTGAAGGAACGCCAGTTACCCACCTGTTTTTTTAATTCTCTTAACCGTGACACAAAAATTGTGTTACTGGCCCAGGACTGGTTATTCTGCTCACTTTTGTACATGTTGGATTTACCTTTATTCCCTTATATTCATATTTTTATTTTTTAGTTGTTCTAGTGTAGTTGATTTCGACACATCATCGGTTAGCTCAGTAAGTTTCCAGTGTTCTGTGTTCTAGCGGAATTACCCCCGAACTCATGACTTGTAATAGGTGAACCACAGTTCATTTTACATAGTGGTAGGCTTAAGACTAATAAACTTTACACTGTCATATCTACTTTGTCATGGTTCGTAGTGAAGGCCATCATAAGTGTTCTCGAATTACCCTCCACTCATTATAGTAAACGGAAAACCATTAATTTGGACCGTTTTGAGGCCTGCGATAAGAACTTGTTTTTGGTTGCGCACTACAGGAGCTGACATTTAGAGATTAGAATCATTTCAAGCCATTTTGTTGCAATCGTCACCGTATCAGAAGCATTACTGCAAGTGATTCTTCTTTTTTGCGTCTGCCCTAGCTTCAGTGACTTTGTCCAGATGTGCTGTTTCTCTCGGCACCATGTTGAGAGTTAAACCTTGAAAAAGTCAAAGGAATGGGGGATTGCATCCTGCAATACGACACATCATTTGTTCTCTCACGTGTACCCTAGAATCATACAAACACGCGTCTTTTCTGTCTCGGCTGCAGAGATTAGCTCTCAGCTTGTCTCAGGTGTACCGATATCGCGCCAGTATTCTCGAAGTAGCGTCATTTGCCGTTCGTATTATCTACTCACATACCCTCCAGGTGTACGACTGCAATCGTCATATGGCTGATGCGAATTGATCCAAATGCGTACAGTCACATCAGCGGTGGAGTACCAGGACGGCGGGGAACGTTGTAATCAACAAGTAATAGCGATACAATTATTTGTTTGAGTTTCTGAGGGGCCATTTTCACCTCACGAACGTTCGAGCCGCTGATACCGGAAGAGCGCTGAAGGTTGGGCAACCATCCGTTATACAGGATTGTAACAAGCCACGGTTTTTAACTGGCACAGTTGTTAACACCACTGAAATATGGGCACGTGGCAGCAAAGCAATAACGGGCTCCTCAAACCTGCTTCATTCAATTAGTTGGGATCTTATCACTGTCGACGTTTCCGTGCCTTTTTATTTATTTGGGGTTCATGATATACCTCGGCATCTTAGTGAACACAAGTTGAAGTTTATTTGTCGATGGTCACGTACACGAAATTTCTACCGCTCTTGAAACAATTAGACCGATTGTTCAGATACCACAGTTTAACTGAGTTGCTAGGTTTCTTGAGAGAACCTCTTGTTTGGTTAAGCTGTCTGCTACGATATACAATGTAACGACACTAGTAATTCATGATCTATAGTCAATACGGTCGACAGTGCACGCTGGTGCCCATCGATTGGCTGCGAATAATCTCCAGTTTACCAAGAAGCGAATTTAGCCACTTGCTTGAATTTGAGATTATCCGATTCTCCGATAGCTGTCAGACTTCGCCAGTACACGTTGTCCCGAAAAAAAAATCTAACGGGATAATATCGTTATTACAACTTCCTTGTTTTTAACCGATTAGGACGATCGTAACTAAGATCGACCTCGTTTGCGCTATATACTGGTGGTGACCAAAGATATACACTACCCGGCAAACTGTTTCCCCTACATACAATGATGAATGCAGTAGATTTGGCTTCGTTTATTTTTCGGTTTGAAGAATAGTTCACAATCACTAGATTGCTCCTTATTTACTCTATCGGATGGTAAAAAGCGCATACTCAACCCGTCTTTATTGATCTCATTCATGTTAGTCACAACTGGTTGCTCTAAATTGGGTAGTTTTACCAATCACTATCTAACATTTGGCCACCACTTGGTTGGCATTCATCGATAACTTCATGTTCTAGCTGGAATAGGGTTTCACAGTTGCAGTGTTCGTTGACAATGTGATCTACCTGATCTCAACAAGATTAAAATTTGGTGATCGAAGTGACCAGAGCAACATTGGAGCTCTTTTTGTTGTTACCGTTCTGGACCACTCTGGCTTACTGTCACATAGGTCCAGTTCAGCATCTCGCGGCCCACAACAGCCACTGATAGGTTTGCAGCGTTGCAACACTCGATGAGTGCCCGGCAGATATCCGATGTTGTGCAGTTCTCTCACTGCGGCTCTCCAAAGTGACTCTACTTCAGCCGCCTTCGCCTTTGCACTCGTATCCCCACTTGCTAAGTAACGTAACCTGCATCCTCTAGCTGTGGTTCAAAAAGTCTGTGCGAAGTTGGTGAGCTACTGACTTGAGCCATCCACACAAATCGCTAATATTCGTTACTTCTCGACACAATTTATTCAAGTAGCCTTCCAGTGAAATGGGGACCGCTTACTAAATTCAACTAATGGATCACAATGTACATGTTTGATGTGATGTCATCCCACGGAGATCACTGACGCATCGGCAGACGTTGGAGGTTCCGCGATACACACGGAATAGACAGCGAGCGGCAGTTTACCACAAAGTGCAGACATCGATACAAAATTGTGATACTTAGAGTTTTGGACTTCGAATAGTCTTAGAAATCCTGCTCGAATTGAAACCTCCCACACAAGTAATAAGAAGAAGGTTTCGTAATGTTTGCAGTTACCAGTTCTCCTTCACGAAACAGAGCAGAATTTATGGATCTACAACAGTATTGAAGAAATCATAGTCACTCATTGGCTGACACATACAAAGTTACAAACGGTAAGTTAATTAGCGTAATACAGAACAAAGAAATTAGTGAATAATGGAAGACGTAACATCGAGACTGTTTGCCCAATCTTGATGTAGTATCTTTAATACGACTTTTGGATTGGCCCATTGTTAGATCCTCTATTGTGTCAGGGTTTGAACAAGCGATGAATCGAGTAGATTCTCACCATGAAAGTACGCCTAACATTGAGGATTGGCAACCGCAGACTATGATCTGAGAACAGTGGCTACTTTTGTGTGGAAGTGTACCAAATACGGTTATCAACACTCAACCTAAGCTTCTGTTGTGTTGCCGCCACAAATATGTGATGTAGCACCCTGGTCGGTAGATCTGAAACCACCCACTGAGACCGAGGTTGACAAATGCATTTCAGGTCTCAAACGTAATAAGGCTGCTGGTCCAGGTGATCTCGTGCCGGCACTTTTCAAAGAAGGCGGAGAGGCGTTAGTAGAGTGCATGACTCAGTTGCTTCCACTTGTGTGGTAGACGGAGACCATCCCTCTGTGCTGGGGTCACGCGATAATAGTTCCCATGCTCCAGAAAGGTAGACGGGACCATAGAGGAATAAGTTCCACTCCAGTCATTATTAGAGTTCTGGCATCCATCATACTTCGTCGACTCACTGCAGTTCGTGAGGTGAACATTAGAGAAGGACAGGCAGAGTTTCGCCCAGGGCGGGGTTGTAGAGATCACAGTTTTACCCTTCATCAAATTCTGGGACAGCAACATTCGTACCGCCAGCCAACAGTTGCTGTATTTCTCGACTATAAAGTTGCATTCGATAAGGTGTATTGAACTAAACTTTTAAAGTCGCCTAAACACAAGGGTGGACCGACCAAGTATGTGAACATACTGTCGGCGTTTTATTCTCATAGTTCAGCTCACGTTAGGGTTTACGGTGAACTAGCTGACAGTTTCAGTATCAGGAGCGGCGTATGTCAAGGCTGTCCCCTTTCATCATTTTTGTTCAATTTCGTCATAGACGAAATAAGGGAGGACTGTTTGCGGCACTCGAATGATGGAGGCCTAGACTTCATACATGATGGAAGACTGACTGATCTTGAGTATACTAACAGTAAAGTGATGTTGTTTGACACTTTCAAACAGCACAAGCAACGCTAAGCGCCACTCTGCGTTCTGCTGAGCACTTCAGAATGCGCTTTTCGGCCTCAAAGTGCACAGTGCTTCTGCAAGATTGCTGCGATTACGTAGATTTAATGTTAGATAGTGAAGTCATTGAGGTTGTCGACTGATTTATATACTTTTGAAGCTGCATCAGCGGCGGTGGCGGAGGTGTAGGGAATGAAATGGAAGCGCGTATTTCCAAGCCTAGAGCGGTGTTTACTAATCTGAGGCACTTGTGGCGACAGAGAGGTATCTTTCTGAAGCTTAAGGGTCGCGTATATCAGACAACAGTGAGGGCTGTGTTACCTTACGGCAGCGAAACCTGGCCACTCAGGGTAGACGACGTGGACCGTCTTCAGGTATTTGATCGCCGCTGTCTATGTTCGGTCGCTCGTGTCCGGTAAGCAACGAGGAGGTTAGGAATCGGGTGTTTGGCGTTGATTGTCAAATAAGTTCTTTTGTTCAGTCACTACATTTGCGCAGACTTAGATGGTTAGGTCATGTATTAAGGCGTACGCTCCAACGGACAGCTATTCGGATGCTAACAAGGATGCGTTCTATGACACCCTGGTTGACTTTCTGAGGCAAACTAAACACTCAGACATCATCATACTAGTGGCGAGTTCAATGCTCATCTTGCTCGTCTCTCTTCGGATGAGAAGTGGCTAGGAGGTATGTTTGGTGTCCGTGCACAACGCACTGATAATGGCGAAAGATTACTGCCGCTATGCGCATCCCACGGTTTGCATATTTCGAGCACCGCATTCCAACACAGTGTTACTTGGAGACCACCGTGTGCTTCCCAACCGTGGACACAGTTGGATCACATAACAGTTAGTTACAAGTGGCGCCACTGTGTTAAAGAATGTCGTGCCTTTTGGGGCAACCACCTGGACTCGGACCATGCTGTTGTGCGTGATCGTTTTGTTTTATCATTTACCCAGAGGATATACGCTCGTAAATGCAAGGTGCTTAACTGACATTCGAGCGATGAGTGTGGAGGACGCT
>LUCH01001618.1:47514-103199 GCA_013368495.1 Paragonimus heterotremus
ACATACTACTCATGAGTAGTATACTACTCACACCGAAACTGCCTGTCATACAACACTATAGCAGTGAAGTGATCAGGCCTGGAGACCATTTTTTAATTTTGGTAGCTGATCGAAAGCGATGCGGAGTTACAACTGAGGTGGTAAGCAATGAGCCATGTGCTTCACTGTCACGCACTTTCGATACCAGTCAGAATGTCATTACTAGTGTTGTGATCCAAGACCGCGGATGGCACAAGGGTTATTTATTCAACAAAACAGTACACCGGTTAAGCATGTAAACCAGAACTGTCACAAAACCACTCATTTGCGCGCAGTATTCGGCCTCAGACCGTCTGGGCTGCCACAGACGTCAATGCTCGGTTCCATTAAGTAGCATGGACCATTATGGGCGATCCTGCACTTTGATGATCCTTCCTGCAGTCTTCTTGTGGCTTGTACGGTGTCAAAAAATATGCCCTACACCTGCTACTGAATAGCCGCGGTATCAGTAGTATAATACGACCGCTCAACTCCACTGCACTAGCTTATTTTCACGGACAACAGGCAACTCGGGTTTGTCTTACATTCGTTTAGCAATGTGTGTTTGCCATTCCAAATTTCTCAGCCTGAATACATCGTAAAAAACTCGGTTGAAGTAATGCACACCTGTGCAGTAAACAGTGTCGCTACTACTCCACTGTCCTTTGCCTGTTCTGATTGCCTCAGATAGCATCACACCTTATGAAGTGTCACAGGTATCATCAAAACATATGTACCTAGGGCGTTGTGTTTACTTTGTTGTTTAGTACGTCACACCGTACTACATGAAATACCGTCAAACTGCCTTCCAAACCTTCTGTTTTATCCGCTATCAATAACAATTTTCATCGCTGACAGCGATATTATAATGCTTCTCAAATGTTTTAAACCCGCCGTCATAACTCCAGCTGTGGTGGTTCATTCAATGCTCCATACATCAAGTTTCGTCACATCCATAACAAAACCATTCGACCGTTAGAGACTTCTCGTGGATTTAATACTTCGTTGATCTGCATCGATCAGTTTACGAGATGACAAGAGATGATCATTATTGCGAACCTTACTGAGAAAACCGTTGCCACATCTTTCATTGAACGCTGTATCTCACACGTATCGGTTACCTAGGTAAAGTCACCACCGACCACACTCTTGATTATTCAACTTTCTTCTATCGTAATCGCACTGCTACCTATCATTCAGCAACCTATGGATCAGTCGGCCATATGTGAGTTGGCGACCTCAATACCGTGCGAACTACGACATTAGGTGACTATTCTATGACCAAGAAAAGTTGCTGATGCAGTGGACCAACCGCGACGTTGTGTGCTGTCTCCATGTACAGCTCTCCCGTCAGAAGGCTGGCTATATTCATGATCAAAACCCTACAAGTGTGGAGTTCCGTATCCAATATTCCAGTTGTGTCTCAAAATAAAATGTCCATGGTTTGCCACTGTCACACTGAGGCTGCAGTGTGCTCACAAATTCCGTTACTCTGGAACGAAATTTTTTGGAATTCACACAGCTCTCAAAAAGTATGTGAAATTAACTGCTTTGCTGAGTCAGTTTAGAATGCTACCAACAGTCTCAAACTATTTCATGCGAAAACTAATACCCAAAGTCGTCTGATGGCCGACTCCATGTGCATTTTCACACATAGAACGTACGAGTAGTATACTCCAATTCATTGAACTTTTATATCAATTGCAAGCGTCATATGATGTCTAATTTGGACGTTTTGGCGACGTACCTGTACGTCTTTTACTACTGACTATAATGGTTGGCGTGGTAACCAACAACTGACTGAGTCAAACCTGCCATTGCAAAAGTTAAAATCCAAACTGTGACTGTTCATTCACAGAATTCCTTGGGGTGTCCGCTTGAGTGAGTGTCTCAGCCTCGCCTATTGTCGTTAAGCGTTTCTCCAAACCGATAACGACTCTCTCCATTTCGTTCCATTGCATTCCTGCGTGTATCGCTTTTAGCCGATGTGCAACCTTTGCGGTATGTGTTTTCAGTCGTTTTTACTAGTTAATCGGTTTTTATCATTACTTCTATAGGATATCTATATCTTCCAGACCCCTATAAACATGAATATTGTGTGTATTTTCTCAAAATTAAGAAAAATATGTTTTTGATCTGTCACTAACGAATGTCAGAAGCACAGAATGGAATCAGTGGCTTTGAATGTTTGTAGTCATTAGCTGTTTTGCACTCAATGTGACTATGCATTATAGATTTGTCCGGTTTGTTTCTACGGAATTTGTCAACTGACCACTTGATGGGCTCCTTCCACAGTCCTCAACTTCCATCTTTGAGCATTCCCCAATTTCGCTGACCAGAATTGGTTGTGTAGGATACTGACTTGGATGGTTAGTGCTGTTCAATAGCTGACATTTCTGGCATGCCAGCACATAAGTGTTGACACCATCCTTCATTCCCGGCCAGTATTCCCTTTGCTTCAGCATTTCATAAGTTCGATGACATCCCGCATGAGTCAACTGATGACATTTCTTCACAATTGTCTCTCTCAACCCAGTCGGTATAACAGGTACGCTCATTCCAACCCGCAGTCGGCGCAATAAAATCCCAGCACTATTCAATCGTAAGTCTGACCAGCACATTCTGAAAGCCTTCAATTCCGGATTCCCGTCGTCTTCTGGCGGCTGTTCTCCCGATGGAAGTTGATCAATCGTCATTCGGATTGTCGGGTTTGTCCTCTGCGCTGCCTGTAACTTCCCGGAGTCGTTCTCAAGTTCAATACTGTTCACTCTGATCATGTCCTTGTGAACTTCATCCATGTGCTGCGTTCGGGAAAACAGATCTGGAACATAGTCCTCTCTTCCAGCTACATGACGAATTGTAGAGTCGTACCTCAGTAATCGTAACGCCCAACGAGCCAGCTTTCCTCAAGGATCCTTCGCCGATTTAACCCATTCAAATTGTTTTTGGTCAGTCTCCACATGGAAACGTCAGCCGAGCAGGTACAGCCTCCATTTATTTAGTGCTCATACGATCGCCAAACACTCCTTCTCTTTGGTTGAGTAGTTTCGTTCAGCATGAGTTACTACTCGACTGGCATATTCCACCACACCACCTTCCTGCTTCAGTACAGCACCGATTCCTACACAGCTTTCATCCGTTGCGACAACGGAGCTCTGTCCAGTCACCGATAACTTCAGGGTCAGCTGTTCATCCTTCATCAATTGTTGGATCGCGACGAACGCTTGACTGGTCTTATCTGTCCAGTGAAACCGACAATTCTTCTTCAGAAATTCGTATAATGGACTGACCAGTTCATTAGAGTTTTTGATGAAGCGGCTGTTGAATCTGACGCGACCGAGAAATTGTCGCAACGTCCTCTTCGATGTTGGCACCAGAATGGTCTTGATCGTAAGCAGTTTCTTGGGAATTGATAGGACCTTGCCCTGACCTACCTTGTGACCGAGTAGTACTACGGTTCGTTTCGCCAGTTGACACTTGGAATTGTTGATTCGTAAGCCGGCTTGTTCAATCTTCTGCAACACAGCTGAAACGTGTCTGCTATGCTCTGTCTCATTCCCACTGTAGATGACGATATCATCTCCGTAGACAACAGTATTGTTCAATCCATCCAGCACCTTCAACATCAGTCGTCTGAACGTGAACGGGATGTCTGACAGTCCGAACGGCATACGTTCGAAGCGATATTGCTTTTCTCTCACTGTGAACGTCGTTTTGTCTCGGTCCAATTGCTTGATTGGAACCTGCCAATATCCAGACGACAGGTCTAGCACTGTGAATATATTGGCGTTCTGTAGCTGGTCGAAGATTCCTACCACTGCTGCCACTGTATTGACTGTAATCTCATTGAGTCTTCTAAAGTCAACCCACAACCGAAACTTCCCGTTGGGCTTCCTCGTTAACAAGACGGGAGAACTGAACGGGCTATCAGCCTCCTCAATGATTTTCCAACTCAGCATATCCTTTACTTGTCGCTCGATTTCCAGCTGCAGGTGAACCGGAGTTCTTCTGGGCCCCAGTGGTCGAAATCGGTCTAGCTAGATGGAGATTTCATGTTCACTCCAGTCGCAGTAACCACATAGGTCTCGATCCGTGGTGAGTAGATTTCGGAATTTGTGTATCACTTCATTCAGCAACCGATTGTCACAGGCTGCTATTGCTTCGCGTGCGTTACCTTCTATTTGTCCAAGCTGAGGTTTACATTTTCTCATTAATGGAACTACACTATACTTGTTTACAAGTTTGTCATGTTTCTAGTCGATCATGGCCTCATCACGGTCAAGAAAATCAGCTTCCAATATAGTCTGGCGTGCGTTGGGGGAAATGACGAACGGTTGCTTGACTACGTGATCATCGAGTCCGACATCATAGTCCTCTATGCCCGTAACTCTGAGTGCAAACCCACCGACTGTTCGAGCGTCCATCGCATACGACTGAACAGTTTCTTTCGACCTCGGTCGACTCAATTAAATTTCAGGCCCAGTGTCGATCAAACAACACTCCGAGCTACCATTGATTTCTATCCCGGCTTGAACTCCTCTCATCAACTGCCCCTATTACCGAATCACCCTTCCGATATAACGCGCATCTCCTGTGCCAAAAATTTTCTGTTTGACTTGAATGCTATACCTGGATCCCTGCTATGCGGCTTCACCCAGTTTACTTGCGCGGAGTCAGGAAGAACACGACTGCGGGAAAACACGCTGTATTGCCGACTTTAACTTCGACGAATGAATGAAATGCCTGTAAATATATATCATGAAATAGTGGTCAAATATAGCCATTTACTCGTTGAACCAGTCCGCTTGTTTAGGCCACTTCGCGACAGAGTGACCAAGTAGGGTCATCTTCATAGCCCTTGCGCTCTGATTGGTTCATCAGGCTAGCGCGCACCTACGCTCACTTTCGCGTCTCCGCCTGGTTGGTCCGACGTGCTACTCAATAATTTGTTGATGACTGATTTCGTCAGCCGTCACCGATGACATCATTAGATTGTTTTGATGATTTCGTCTCCTTACACCTTCCCAGACAAAAGACAATCATTGAGACGTTTATTTAAGGATGGCTTTTTCCTCTCAAGTAAACAAACTTTTCGCCAGTGTCCACCTCTTCCGCATCGACTGCAGACATCGCCACAGTTATCCTCACTCCTCACCTTCAAAGCCGCCACTTCCTGAATCAACTTTTCCACTGCGTTCCGCAGGTGATTCACTTCACTCTGTCTGCCTGCCTTCAACTCGCTGACCATCGGGGAGTGTTCTGCCAGCAATTGTTGAGCCGCGTCAGCCAATTTTCATCGGATCCACGATGAGAGCAACCACGAACTGATCCCGCACTGTTGATGGCATCCCATCCAAGAACTGATCTGTCAGCATGCACTGTTCTGATTCCTGGCCCAAATGTGGCAAGGCTGTTGACAACGCTGCCCGCAGCGACACGGCATACACAAGAGCCTCGCCTTCTGGCCCAAGCCGGGCGCCCTTGAACTGCCGCATTGCCTCCTGGTAGTCGGCGGAGCTGCCGAACCCAGCGATCAGCTCCTCCTTTGCGGCGGCCCACACCAGCTTTGCATGGTCACTTCACTCTGTCTCCAGCTCCCTCTTTGCCCTGCCCTTGAGCAGCCTCCGCAGAACCACCAGCTTCGCCCGGCTGGTCTTGACTCCGACCGTCTCCGCCACGTCCTCGAAGTCCCCCAGAGAACGCCGGACGTCTCATCTTCAAACGGCTGCGGCCACGGGATCTTCATACCCCAATTCTGGTCACGACACCCATTGTTGTGAGCTAAGAACGCGGATGGCACAAAGGTTGTTTATTCAAGAAAGCAACACGTGGATTATGCGTTTCAACAAGACAACAAACAAAAACACTCCTTTGTATACGGTAATGGGCCCAGACGGTCACGGTTGCCACAGAGGCCAGTGGTCAGTTCCTTTACGTTCCTTTATTTACCAATAACACTTTCATGCGGTGATGCATCCCGATATTTCTTGTATTTTTCCTGCGACCACTTTAATGTCAAATAATATGCTCTGGTCCCACTACTGAATGACAATAGTGTGAGTAGTGCAGAAAGATCGCTCCTCCTCACTACATCAAAGTGTCGATCCAATCCAATTCAAGGGGCTCCATGCCAAGATTGCTGGTCACATAGCAGGTACCGCTGATTGATGATCCGTGAATGGTTGCAGTTCAGTGGACTTCGCCAATGATGGGCAATAGATCACCAGTAGCGCTTCGTGCAAGTTGAGTTGTCGGGCGTATTGTAGGTTTGCCAATCAGGTGCTAAGTGCGGTCAGAGTTTAATGTGATGTCGGATACAGTATCAAGCTGACCGATTTGCCGTTGATGGGTACGAATACGTACTTCCTGCGTGTCCAGTGGGCGTCGTTTTTTGCTGCGAGAACGACCTGTGCTCTTGAGAAGCGGGGCTTGTGTGACTTGTGGGAGTTCTGATTGAGCAGGTGCTGGCGCTTCTTAAAACGATAGTGGTCCTCCTTATGGCTCCGTCGGGAGTAGTAGGTGCATCGATGTTGTTTGAATGGACAATATCGGACATAACGTCATCCATCGCACTGCAGACATGGTGTGGGAGGTTTCCTTCGGTTGTCGCGTTTCGACGTCCATGCACTCTTGACTGGGACATTTGAAGACAATGTTTGGACGTTTGAGTAACTGCTCTGTTCGATCAGAGCGGTGTCATGATTCACGTTCACAGGACGCTGACATTCGGCAGTAATACCTTGCAGGGTGCTTTCAGGACATTGTTCTATTTTTGCCAAAATCCGTGTTCTGATATCTGCTTCTCTTGGTGACTGGAGTCCACAAGCGAAAATCAGGCATTTGAATTGATCTTCGGTCATTGTTCGAAGCTTGAAACGTTCACATTCCCCACTGACTGTTCCAGCGTACGTTACTCAGTCATCATCTGCTGAATTCACGAGCTTCAGGCATTGGTAGCGTATGTTAAACAGAGATGACTGGTCGCCAAAGATTTGGAACAGCGTTTGGGTGGTTTCGTCAAAGTTGAAATCCTTTGGGTTCTTCGGCAAGATAAAGTTGATGTACCGATCGTGTTCTCAGGTACCCAGTTTACGAAGCTACAGCCTCACCTTCCGAGCATCATCAGCGTCTGACAGTTCCACCTTGAAGACATCCTCGTACTTTTTGAACCAAGACTCGAATGTGGTGCCAGTTACCGGATCAAAATGAAACTCACTGATTGAGTTGATTAGAGATTCTGCCACAGGTTTGAAAGATTCGTTGGATCCAGCTGTCGGTTGCTAGAAACTCAGCTTCTGCGTCAGTGTTTCAATCATTTTTAACTGCGCTTGTTCAGATTGTTTCTGCTGCTGTTGAAGAAGAGTTTACATCTGCTCGAACGTTATAGACATCGTGAGTTCTTCCGTCGCCAAATTTTTATAAACCCTTTAAAAGATACGCTGGTTCGTCCTCGATATAGTAGTGCGCTTGACAAAAATCCGATTCTTCTCCTAGTGATAGTTAACACGGAAAATCTAAACCCCCGAATAGACAGCAATTGTCCCCGTAGTTTGCTCCCAGGATAAACCAAAAGACGCCTGCAAGAAACAGCTTCGTTCCACCTCAAGAACTTGTGCAACATTTAGAAAATTACAAGGTATTCATATGGTGCATAGTGACCTAAAACATTCTCGAATCAGAAAATGGAAGGACAGTTGTTAGAAATAATAGCTAAGATTACGAATCCACCAGTGAACATAGCGGAATAAAGGTTGGACAGGTAAAAAATAGTCAGGGTTACCTCTCGACCGTTCTGGACAGTTCCGCTCATTCTGATTGGATAAACTGTTTTTCTAAGGGAAGAGGGCGACTTTGGAGGAGAAAAATGGACTCTCTAACAAGTCTCCCTTCTGTACACATGGTGATCTGCAAATTCTTATTCCCACATTAATGAACGTGCTTTTCTTAGGAGTCTACTGATTTAATCCACTCTAAGGTTTCATGGTTGATCTGCACACGGAAGCGTCGGTCCGGCGAGTATGAGCTCCATTTTTCCAAATTTTCTACTATCACCAAACACCCCTTTTCTGTCGTTGAATAAATTCATTCGACAAGAGTAACCACCGAAAATTTCTATCTACGTACTACTTGTTCTTTCCCGACTGAAAAAACTTCTACCAATATCAAAATCACTTGCATATGTAGCTCACGTCGCTGCGATACTGTTTCATGTTTTCCCTCTTCAAAGTTTCCACTTCCCAAAATGACTTTCATTGTGCTTTCAAGGTCTTCCAGTCCACTTGGTTCGTTTGCCTTCAACTTGCTGGCCTTCTGAAATATTTTCGCCGAGTCGCATCAGTCAATTCTTCTAACGTGCGATCAGAACAATCTTTAGATGACCCCGCACCACTGGTGGCATTCCCTTCAAAAACTGATTAATCAACATGCGTAGTTCCAAATCCTGGTTCAATTCCGGCAACACCCTCGACGACGATGCCTGTAGTGATATGACGTAAACGAGGGCGTCGTCTCTGGGGCCAGGCGGGGCATTCATGAACTGCTGCATTGTCTCCTGGTAGTTGGTTGGCCTTCCGAACCCGATAATCAGCGCCTCCTTCGTGGGGACCCATTCTAGCTTCGCAGGGCCTTCCCGCACCGGTTTTAGCACCGCCTTCGTTCCGTCATTGGGGCCTACAGGTTCGTCCGGTCAGTCTTGGCTCCGACCACCTTAGTCACGTCCTAGAAGTCCCTCAGGAAGCTCCGGATGACCCCATCCTCTAACGGTTTCGGCCACGCAGACTTCATCGTCCAATCCTGGTCACGGCACCGATCGTTTTGGGCCGAGAACGCGGATGGCACAATGATTGTTCATTCGGAAAATCAGCACATGGAGTATATACTTCACCATCACCACCACCACCACCACCACAAAAAGAAACATTCATTTGCGCGAATCACTGATCTAGGGACGCCACGGTTGCCAGTGACAAGTTCATCTACGAAAAACAACACTTCATTCCAGACGACACTGCAATATTCCTTGTATTACTCTCCGGTTACTTCAATACTCAAGTATGTATCTCTGCCTTATGAGTGACGAATAGTGTAATATGATTTTTCATTCTTAATACACCGGATCCAAACAGTGCCATTTCTTCCATATCGGTGTTTCATTAATCATAGCAGATGCTTGTGGTTCCCCGAAGAACGTTTTATTGTGATTTCTTCATCGACCTGTGTTGTTTGTGACCTCGTCCGCATTGATTGTGTGAAATCAGTGAGACTTTCTCCGAAAAAACACTTGATTTTTTCATCTGTAGAAGTCCGATAATTTACTTGCCTTTTCTGTTTTGATCAAAATCACATAACATTCTCTCTTGCAATTTGACTAGCGTAAATTGGACTGCTTTTTTGTACTCACCGTTCCATCCTTACTTTTGTTCTAATCAAGCCGTTAGTTTGTCAATTTCCTTGCGAGACTCACCTATAACTCGCTCTGGTCGTTGCTAATTTAACATGCACTCCTCTCTTTCACCGTCGTTCAACGCGCTGTCTTTGTTTTTCGTCATCCTACTCAGTTCGATTGTGTGATTCAGACTAGAAAGAAATCACGAAAAACGATTAGAGGTGACAGAATAGGCATTCCAGGCTTTTCGAATCAGACTAGACAAACATGGAAAAAGTCACTGTCAGGCGCTTTTTGTTGCCCGGGCTTGTGGCTTCAAAATATGCCTTAACACTGGTGGATATTAGGTCGGGGTTGGCTGAAAAAAGACATTCATAAAAGAAAAATGTCCCTTAAGTTTGGTTAGTTTGTGTGTGTCGCACGAGACCTACAACACTTCAAAGCCGGCCAGATATAATCAAGACTCTCAGGGACTCTTCAGCGGTCAGCCGCTAGAGAGAGTCACGCTGAGTGAAAAACCAGGGCCGGTAACACTCATCCTACGAACGAGTATATCATCAAATGTAACGAGTAGTGAAGTTTTGAAGTTTAAATCCACCTCAGTGGGGTCTTGATGGATATCATCATTTCAAGAGACTAAAGATGTTGAACAGTGAATAGAAAACAGCTTTCCTTCGCGGGTGAATTACTTCAGCACTTATCCAACCAATGTAAGTTCATGGCATTCCAGAATAGTAAGACAGAGTGCAGTAGTCCACACTATCAGAGAAAAAAGTGGTCCTGTTTATCACAAACACTAAGTGTTGTCTTCAACTAGCCAATCTTCATATTGAAGTTGACATTGACTAACCACTACACATGGAGGTAGCCCAGCCTACTTCACCTAACAAGCAGGACTGATGGATAGGACCTAGATATGATCCATTGTCGAAATTGCCTTCAATGTTTAAACAAACTAGCACGTCAGTCCATCATACCGGCATACAATGGTTCTCACAACACAAGACGGCACTACGGGATCGCGGCCACACTTGATGGCGAGTGCATTTCGGTTACTTGATTCAGTGTTCGCTCGTTACTTATTTTCTCTTTCTGCTCAGCATCTACAGCAGCTTCAAAAAGTGATAAGTATTTCAGATAGTCAATCCCCTGGATCATTTGGTGAATGTCACGTGACACACAGTGGGTTGCATGAGTAATTAGGTCCAACAGCGAAAGTTCCGAGCTCCCGACACAGTTTTGTAACCCAGCTGATGGAACACTCATCGCGTCTGGGTATGCCGTTTCTGTAGCTGCTTTGAATCAAACCGAAGTCCAGATACTTTTGCAACTGAGTCTCCTTCAATATGATGTTCCTCACTAGATGATAAAACTTAATTTACTCGCGGTGTACACAACGATAGTTTGCATGTTCAGAATACTGGTGAACATAGAATCCACCAACTTAAACGATGATTGACACAGATTATCCTAACCATGGGTAGATATGACTAAATTTAAGGCACCACGTGCCTTTCGTGGTTACTTTCTTTTTGGTACCGCATCCAACTATCGAGCTGAGACTCACGAAATCGTGAGTCAGCATTACAATATAAATGCTTAAAGTACTTGTTTGCGCTTGTTATTGCAAGACCGGAATGGTTGCGTGAAAAGAGAAAGATGAACCAAATCTGCGATGATCCAGCGAGAATGGGAGCAATTTTTAGATCCTATTGGAGTGAACCATGACTAGGACCTCGGATATTCATTGATATTCCGGCTTATTTGTTTGAATCGACAGACAGAAGGATTTGCTGTAAGTTGTAAAAACAGAATTATTCATTTCGGTCTCAAACAAAAATTTCAGATTTCGATGTGTGGAGTTAGATGTGGCTAAGATATCAGTCGAAGTTACACTATTATCGAGAATGCAAAGGCTGTCGTCAACGTACCTCTTAATAAAACTGCACTGACCTACTGTTAAGCTCAGTTGTTCGTTTTCCAATTTCGCCATGAAAATATCGGCAAACAGTGGTCCCAACGGTGTTCCCATTGCGACATCGTCTTTTTGTCGACAAATTCCTTCTTTGAACTTAAGCTGTACGTTGTAGGTGCACATATAAAGTAATTGCTTCATTTCGACCGACGTTATCTGAATATCCATGTCACTATGCTCGATATAATCACATAGGTAATTTCTGTCGTCACCTTCAACAGAACGTTGGTAAACAAGGATGCGACATCGAGAGAAAACATTGATTGTTATCCTTGATTGCATTCTCAAAATCAGAGGAATCACGTATGCTGTGGGTTGAAAGTTTCCGCCTGACGGGACCAAGTATTTGTGACAACTGTTTAGCCAGTGACTGGTATGGAGAGTTTCACATGTCCAAAATTGGTCTGATTGGTAACCCAACTTTGTGAATTTTAGGTAACCAGTACAGCATCGGAATCGTGATTCCGATGGGGTGAATTCTTTCAAATGTAGCTGAATCAATAATTCCTCTCTGTTTTAGAGATTTAGATATCGCATTCTCGATCTGAGGTTGTTTTTAATCTTTTTCATTCTGCATTTTCTGAAACTTGGTCTGGTCTTCTAATATGGTGCACATTTTGGTAATATAATCTGCTTTGTTGAGCAACACGATACCAGCACCTTTATCAGGCTTGGAAATTAAAATGTTCTCATTTCTTCTCAAGTTCTCCACTGTTACGAAATGTTCTCTCGTGAGAAGTGGTTTTGCGGCCGGACTACAGCGTAAGTACTGATAACAAGTAGTCCCTAGCGTAGATTTCAGTTGTTCCACATCTAGCGTCAAGGTAAGATCGAGATCAGACAACTGTACGTACAAGTTCTCAAATTGTACCTCTAAATCCAATTGCCTAGTTTCACTTTGAGGACAGCCTGATAAAGTTGCTGGTATTGTGTTGCTTAACAAACGAGATTATATTAACAAAATGTGCACCATATTAGAAGATCAGACCAAGTTTCAGAAAATGTAGAATGAAAAAGATAAAAAAACCTTCAGGTCGAGAATGTATTATTCACGTTGCCTGATGCAGTTTCTAAAAGCGTTGGTGATGAGAATACAAACATTCGAATTCAATCCTGTTCACTTTACTGCTATTCACTGTTCCAGTTCGAAAGGGGAGTCACAAAGTGCGGTTCTATTGTTGCGGAACTAGCCAGTGGCTAAAGACTATGGCCCTTTAGCTCTATGCTACACAATTTAATCCAGAAGAGCAGAAGTACCAGTGGAACCTCAGCGTTATTTGCAGCTCGGTGTTTACTTCGTGCTTAACTTCGATGGAGTCACACAAAGAGGTTGTAAAACAGAGAAATCTTCGGAACATCCCAGAATATCTATTTGTAGTCTGGAACAAGAGTGAGCTAGACCAATTGAGTTTATGTGATTTGTGCGCCATGTACCCACAGGAATCTTGCATAGCGCAGATCCTTTTTGAGAATCCAATCATCCCCTGAAAATTGACAATAAGTCGGAGTGGATTCTTCCATTTTGAGCAATTGCCATGATGACTGTCTCACTCTCAACCTCATATACAGTCTGATACAGTTTGAGGCTTCTCTGTGATGATGCCCGACCAGTCTTCACGTGATTGCGGGTTCTATTCTTATCTGGTAAAACTGGTTTTGTTTAGATTTAAATATTCTGACAGTGTCCACTCGACTAGTAACATAGTATATCACACGGCGTCAAGCGTAAACGTTAGAGACAAATTGGCGTATACATCTGGCTGTTTTTTTTTAGCTGACTTGTCCCCGTCCTATTCGTTTTCTTTATCTGAACGTCCCTTCGATTGCCACAGATAGTCTCGGTGAAGACTACTCACTTTGTTTACCATTAATACGCACTTGTCGCATAATACTGCGTTGCACATGTGTAGCCCCTTTGAAAATTATACAACACACCCTTTAATGGAGACAATCACGCGCAGGTATCGATCCTTTCACAACACCGATATGAGGTATTCTGATCACACAATAAGCCTATTTCAACCTGACTGTTTTACAACATCAACCATGTTTAAAAAAAACCTCAACTTTTCAGAAGCGTTGAACGATTCAAATACATCAGTCGTTAGCGATGAGTTTACTGCTTGACCGAATTCAATATTTTAAATCGAGACTGACTTCAGGTCATTTTCCACGTCATTGTTCTACTTCCCAGTGGACGTAAGTTAGGACACATCCAGTGTATTAATCAGAATCAGCCAACCGGCAACTTGGTAGAATTCTAAGAACTCTCATTTTTAAGTCGGCTGGACATGACGGGACTCAGCTCCGCAGTTTCCTGATGGACTTTAAGGACATGACTAAGATCGTCGAAGCCAAGACTGACCGGACGAAGCTGGCGGCCCCGAGGATGATACTCAATGACAGAGCGAAGCCGGTGCTGAGACCGGTGCAGGAAGGTCCTGCAAAGTTAGAATGGGTCTCCACGAAGGAGGCGCTGATTATCGAGTTCTGAAGCCTCACCAACTACCAGGAGACAATGCAGCAGTTCAAGAACGCCCCGCCTGGCCCCAGAGACAACGCTCTTGTTTACGTCGTATCACTGCGGTCATCGTCGTCAAGAGTGTTGCCAAAGTTGAACCAAGATTCGGAACGACGCATGTTGATTGACCAGTTTTTGGAGGGAATGCCACCAGTGGTCAGGGGTCAGCTAAAGATTTTTTTGATCGCACGTTGGAAGAATTGACTGATGCGACTCGACAATTGCCAGCAGAAAACTCCATCATTGCAGACGACAAAATACACTGATACTGAGCAACACGGTTACCAATGCCAAGTTATGTATGGAAAACATCACTTCTTCCCGGACAGTACTGTCATGCTGCTGCTTGCATTTTTTCCCCGGCTACTTCAATACGTGTCCTTGCCAGACTGTTCACGAGTAGTATAGTGTAACTGTACTCCGCTACATCTGTACTATGGTCTCTTGTCATCGAATAAAGTGATAAACCGTGAGCTGTAAATTTGAAAGCACTTGTAAGTGTCTTCAGCAAAAAAGGCTAATATATAATTCTTGTCGGAGTTTATCTCTGCTATGGGAAGTCACGTAAAAGCATTTGAATAGGTACTGTTTTTCTTCTCCAGTGAAAAATTCACTGGAATATTTTTGTAGAGAATGTAAGTATCCAGAAATGTTGTTATCGTAGTAAACGCTTCCATTTTGTTTTCAGAACTTTTGTGTCAGAACAAATGGTTTTTATTGTTCTTTCCAATAAACTTTTCGGAGGATGCTGGGTACATTGTTTTTAAACTATGTTGGAAGTAAATATAAGTGTAAGGGCTCACCGCAATTAATTCAACTGTCTCCACCGCTATCCTCAACTAGTTATTCCAACTGTACAAAGGGAAATGAAATGAAAAACCCTAATCGTTTTAGGTAGGGCAATAGTGTAGCCTTTCTAGCAGTGAATTTGGGCATTTTTGCGACAAAAACCTGAATTTCACGTACTACCCGATTTTTTTTCTGGCAATATCGGATACACAGAGTTTGAGCAGAAGTTTTGCATTTATGTTAATCAGCTGGAAAGCGATGTGAGTATTGATAGGTCTGGTGATTACACGTGATCGATCGATAGCAGTCTTGTGACTGATCCAGATGGGTAGGTCACCACACGACCGCTAACCACCTGCGTGTAGTTGAACATGTGACGCTGTCTGCAAATTGCTTGTCTCTGAAAGTAAGTATGCGTCATCTACAAACATGAAACGCTCCATACGGTCCGAACATCTGGACTGTCTTCCCACGCGGTGTGGCAATTACATAACAGTAACATAAATTTGGCGTACGCCCTAGTCTGGGGTTTGTGAACAGAAATTTTTTGATCAGTTCATCGATCATGCAGCTGTTAATGGTGATAGCGATAAGTTGTTGTCAGAACATTTCTACCATGAACATGTCGCAATGAAGATATAAGAACACTAGTTTTTGAGCTTCAATCTCTTATACGAGGGCTGGTGCAAACTCTCTGCCTAAACTGTCACCGTTTCACTGTGAAAGTCATATGGAGGTTTGAGTCAATAAGTACGATACAACAACAAAAAATGAAATGTTGTAGGTAGGGTTGGGTGTTTTACAGATCTGAACTATACATAGCTGACTTTTCGCATGCACGAATGCGTGACAATCCAGTTCGGTCAATCACGTTGTGTAGAACACTTTTAGCAATAGAACCAACTGCTGGGATTCATTGCCTGTAAACGGGACATCTGGAAGATTGTTTCTTACTGATTCAGTTGGACATGAAATTGCATTCCAAAAGGATTCACTAGGTTCCAACGGCGAACCGGGTCGCGTGGCTGATGTACATATGGGTAGGCTCATAGGAAAGTGAATGGAGTGGCGAGACACAGAACTATCGAGCACAGAGCTTAACTATAGCCAATACGCTGCACCCAGTTGCCAGGCTGACTGGGGCATAGACTAACAAAAACGAAGTATGCTTTGAGTGCGTGGGTGTGTTCGTTCGACGTAGATCGCACATGGACAACACTTGACAAATCGTTCACCTGTCGGCTAGTACATGATCGCGTGTCGAGTGCGCGAGAGGTTACGGCCCTTCATAAGGCGTCCAGCTAAGTTATTCCCAGTGAATGTTAGCTGAGACACCTGACGTTGGAGGTTACTAGGCGTATCTTGTTGTGGATCAGCGCAAGGAGAAGGGCCACGCACATGGTTGATGGAACGCTTGAAGAAACACTCGTGAATCTTGTCCGCCTTCTCTGCTTACCTTTCTAATGATGTGCCGAAGTCCTGTGCTGACAAAATGACCGAGGTGTTAAGCAGGAGGCATTTGGTCCACAGTTGCCTGAGGATGGGATCATCTATGGTGTTATCACCGACCAGGGATCTTATGTAACGGAGCAATTGACAGGGGGTGCGATCACCCAACTGGACACCAGAAAGTAGCTGTTGGAGCTTGGCCTCATCTGACGTGGACCAACCCAGTAGTGGTATACGAGAAACGTAAAAAGGGTTCATTTCAGAGCAAGTTCACACTGTTACTACATTGTTCATCATTCCTGTCAATTCAGATCAAATTAGCAGTGCGCCTTATGTCTCACGAGAGGCAAAGTTTTAACTCTGTTCATATTCATATCTTCAGTAACTGGAAGACAACTAACTAGGGTGGAGGATGAGTCACAAAATGATGATTACAATCATGAACGTCGTGAAAACAGTTTCTTAAGAATCACAGTCCGTACCAACTGAGGAAAGTCTACTGATTCAGTTTTAGGTTTTAATTATCATTTTTCTGTCATGTAAAGGTTGCGTCAAGACATTTTAAGCTGTAAAAGTTATAGAATGTTTGAGTGTTGTACACTGACAGCTTTTCGATACTGTTTACCATGTTGGTGGTAGTTGAACTACTTGTGCTGACTACTCAATATTTTTGCCTGTGTCTTGTGGATTGAAATTTCCTTACTGAGAAATTACAAGGTTGAGAGCAATGGAAGGTCGTAATACCTTGTTTGGTTTCATATCCAGATAACTTGTTTAAGTCAGAGGCAACACAGGGTACTGCAAAATCACTACCTCAAAGTCAGATGGCTGATGTTACATGAGCCGAGTCACCTGACCTGCAAACAACACACATTCGGGTGTACCGACCCGAGCATTAGCGTCTGTGGCAGCCGGGACCTTCTGGGACGATTGCCATATGCGGATGATTGTTTTTTGTTTCTTGTCCTCTCTGAACACCTAAATAAACAACCTTTACGCCATTCGTGTTATTGGCTCACGGCACTAGTAAGATAGAATGACAAGTCGAGTTGGCCTCCTAGACTGGAGTCCTCATAACTTATCCAGTCTATAGCTGGAATCATTAATAAATATAGCGGCTAACCACGTTCAGCACCGGCTGTTTTGTTTGTCTGGCTGTAAAGTGAGCAAACTACTGAAACGAAACAGCAACAGCCACAAAGAGACACCTTACCTGCAACCCGGTGGTTTGTTTGAAATGCGTAGGGACACTGACGTTGTCTGTTTCAAATTGAACAAAGAGATCTCAAAGGGAGTTTGATCCCTTCCCTTTTTTTACTGTCCATACTAGGGCCTAATCTTCTTATGGTTGTGTGGCCAGTTAAATGACAGTGTGAGCCAATGATGCAATGCCAGTAGTTTAGGTAATGAAGGTGTACTGCTGAAAGTACAAAATAGTTCGGTTTCCATTACTGTCTTGAAACATTCCAATACAATAAGTGACTTCGATGTACCGACTACATGACCTGTAGATCAGTTCGACCGCACAAGTGAAAGCATGAGTCGCATGGATTATTTGTAAATCCGATCTTAGTGGACATAGAAGTGCCTTGTTCTATATGCAAAGTACTTGTAGACTGGCAGTTGAGTAAACAGCCACAAAACCACCTTTGTCAACTTCCTAATAATGACAGAATACAGCCGTATAAGAGATGGACATTTCACTGTCTTTCATGTCCTTCTTACACCAATCTTTATCCCGTTTATTATGGCGAACGCAGTTATGCTGCAGGTTGCCCAACTGGTTTTGGACTGAAACGACGTTGACGACTGCAACATCATATGACGGTTTTATTGTCCATCTTGACTCAATTAATAGAAAAAACGTGAGTGGATTTACTGTTTTGATGTCACCATTCCCTGTTTGGATGACGACGATGGGATGTCTTGTAAATCCCTAAGCAGAATGTGGTACGTGTGTGAGAAAAACAGAAATTTCTCACACAGTAATTCGGTTGCTTTTGTGTTCGGATAAGGCGGTCTCCAACCGGATATGCTGTTCCGGAGTATACGAGCCTTAATAAAATGTTCAGTGCGGTTTGTATCAGTATTCCCACCAACTAGACTAGTGTTGTGACCCAAGAACGCGGATGGCACAAGGGTTGTTTATTCGACAAAGCAATAAATGGGTTAAGCATTTAAACAAGGCCAGACACAAAACCACACATTTGCACGTGGTATTCGGCCTCAGACCGTCTGGGCTGCCACAGACGTCAATGCTCGGTTCCATTAAGTAGCATGGATCATTATGGGCGATCCTGCACTTTGATGATCCTTCCTGCATTTTTCCTGTGGCTTGTATGATGTCAAAATATATGCCCTGCTCCTACTACTGAATAGGCGCGGTATGAGTAGTATAATACGATCGCTCATCTTCACTACACCAGTAAAGTTATTCAAAAAATGACATACAGATTCGGGCAAGTAATCGGAGCATAGCGACACAGGTCATTATGACCACTGTCCATATTTCTTCAATAAGGGTAGGAACGCGTTTGTTTGGAATGCACGGAAAATTTTCGCCCAACATGTATGCTTCTGAGGGGCAGGTTGACGATTGACCGTAAAGCTCCGCATTCTTGACTCCCCAACGCAGAAAAATCTGGAAGCATTACCTGTTACTATTAGATAATCCGCAGTTGAAACTGAAATTTTGGAATCACCATAATGCTGTACGAAGTTGACTTACACTCAACACAACTTATATAACCGGCACTGTATTCTTCCGTTACCCTAAGTCATAAAGATTAAATATACATCCGTCCAACAGTGAACATTTTAACCATAGACATACGAATTAATGATTGATCACCGTGAAACAGCACGGTACATCAACGGGATACCGTTTAGTCCGGTTGAAAATATAATGATGGTGAAAAAACAGTGAGTGAATTTCGTTGGGCCACGTGATTTCGAATCTTAAGCACTGAAACATAATCGATCAATAGCTTCTCTAGACTTTTTATCAACGAGACAACTAGACGGGACGCTGTGGTGGACTGTCAATTGTTGTAAACCTACCTGGCGTGGTTAAAATATAGATTTTTTTTAGCATGGCGTCAGTTGCTTAAAAACAAGTTTTGATTAAGACGCTGATCATTCATGTTAACCAAATTTGCAATGAGTTGAGAGAAAGAGTTATGAACCCAGACGCTATTGCTAATGGATGTCTAGAGACGTTTCGTGACATTTACGTGAAACAGGAACCTATAAAATTGAGTTTACACATTACGCCACAGGAAATAACCTATCCACAGCTGCAATTTTGAGATGATCTCTTTGACACAGTTCAGCACAGCCTTTGATTCCTTCGGTCTTGAGCATGCTTTGAAATTTACTTTCGCTTTTTTTACATTCTGCTCATCATATTGCAGTTTTAATAAAAATAACATTACCAGAGATGATCCACGTTTCCATCAGCGAATGTGATATCATTTCCCCAAATGGTGTCCTGATTAGAAGGCATGAGGCGGTAGCCAAGTGGATAACAAAACACACCTCAGTGTGGTTGATTGCGAAACATATCGAGACGACAGCTTATCATGTCAACCTGACCAATTCATATTGTAAGTAGGCTACTCACATATTGGTCAGTTTTAACCCGCGACAAATGTGCCCAAAGATTCACCTACTGGATAAACTTCATTCAAGTTTTTCCAGTCTTTAGGTGAGCAGTCAGATTCTGGAGAGAACACAATCGATATCGTACATACGGAGCTGTTTCTGATTCATAGTTGGAACAATAAAGTTGTGTCACAGTAAATGAAGCGTGGCAAGTTAGGGAGAACATAACACAAATGAGATACTGAAACATAAGATCGTTACTAAGCTGTGCTGCTGGTGTATGTTTATGGCTGAAGTTGTACACGCGACTTGCGCTACTCCTCGTGAACTGCGCTAGCCACCTTCAGGGTTTCCACGTGATTACCGAAACAGCTATCTTGGCGTGTTTCGCGACTGCCGCGTTGACGTCGGTCTGATGCGGAGCAATCTGTCAGACAAGTGTAAAAATGGGAATAGACGGTCAACTGTTCGTCTTGGACAGTGGCGTTGGCCAAATGTCCGGATGAGTCAGAGAGGGTATACAGCTAACCGGAAACCAAACACAAACGCGCATAAACATATAAACACACACGCATGCATACACGAGGCCTCACACCCTACATTTGCGAAACAAACTGGTGAGGACCAGAATTGGGTCAGTCTTAAGGATAACGTTGCTGTTCTGTTAGCATAGCCAAACAAAACGAGGTCGCATTAACCATGGTCCTGGTGGATATCTTTGGGCGCGAGAAACATCTGTCGGTGTTAACCATGCGACCGGTGAAGCCCACAAGAAGTCTGGCAAGTTAGTCGATGACGAGGCGATTTTGGGACCGCGAAAGCAAACCTAAAAGTATGTAGCCTCACCCTCAACTCAATGTGGGTAACAGAGAGACCAAAATTTTGCACAACATTGATAAACTTTTGGGTTAATATCGATGAGACTGAATTGTGAAAAACCTGGGCTTCGGCCAGATTCGAACAAGATACAGAGACGACATACTCAAACGCGGCCAGCGCTCTACGAGTTGAGCTATGAAGCCACACCGGAGGCCTAGAAATTTCACATCTGGGTTTTTTACCCACCCGCCCCAGTGTCTCATAGGGTTTACACCAAGTTATCCAGGGTATCAACCACTTCAGTATTCTTCCAACCTACTCATCAATAATACAGCTTCATCGCTGAACAATGGCGTCGGTAGATTCCGGCACGAAATGCCCAGGGAATCCTATCGGGGCAGTCGGTTCGCTGGATCATTTGGTGAACTGTATATTAACACAAGGGGATGGGTGAGTAACGGAGCATAAATGGGAAATATCCGAGCTCCTGGCGTGGCTTCATAGCTCAAATGGTACTGCGCTGGCCGCGTTTGAGTATGTTGTTTTTGTCACCTGTTGGAATCCAGCCGAAGCCTAGATTTTTCACAATTCAGTCTCACCTAAGTAGACTAAGTTGCCAAGCTATTTTTTAGTAATGCAAATTCCGGTTATTAGTTGAGCGTTTTCTTACAGGATTTGCTTGTCAGAAGTGGCAGCAAAAACACACGCACTTTTATTATCTAGTCTTGGCATTACATTGTCGGCAGTGGTCAGAATGGGGGAACGAATGGATACGGGGATACATGAGTTTGAGAAGAACAGGCAGCTTACTATTCGTTCAACAAACTGTTCAACGTATGGACTGAACGAAGTGCAAAGCAAAATGGATACACACCAGATCTGTCAGAATAGTACTGCTCCAGATATGACCGGTTCACTACAGTGTATACTGAGACTCGTCCAAAAATCTCACTGACCTAACGTTTTTTTTGTAACATGGCAATGGATAATAGCGAGTTAGAAGAAAACATTAACCAGCTGTTTGCAGAATTTCTGTAATCTCGCTTGTGTTTATTCGGTATCAACGAGTGTGTCTTTCATAATCTAACCGGTCGTCAATTGTTCTGATGTTTATTGGTTAGTTCATCAAGTTCTTTCGAATTATGTCAGGCAAATAAACGGAGGAACGAGTAACCCATAGTCGTCAAAAATCACGTCCGCTATCTTCACCGAGACGAACATGACAACACAAAGCTGTTTTTATTTGCTCGAAGAGAATGGTTACTCAGCCAGATCACATATGTTGAGATGTAACACGATTGGACTGGAACAATGTTGCTTACGTAGAAAGTGCTCATCGGACCCTCGCGGACTAATCAATGTAAACCGCGTTTCCAAAACTGTATTTACGAGTGCCCCACAATTTGAGCAAGTGCCGTGCAAACTCCCTATCATGTCCAAATTTGTTGGTCGACTCAAATTTCGCCTGTTCACTCATTCTGGAACAGAGTTCTGTTCGATCAATCGAACGGGGAAGTTTGTTCATTTTGCACACACACTCTCTCACTACAGTTGCGCACCGAACTTCGTAACGGAGATTGGAACAAAACGTATGTGTTCTACATCTCTTATTAACGGCACATAATTGAGGACTGAAAAGGATTTGTATTCACAGTTGAAGTGGTCGATCGGATTACTTTTCCTAACCATAGATCTGATAGATAATTACAAACCTGTTCGACCTACATGACTTTTGATTAGTTTTCGTTCAAGATCCTAACTGTCACTGTTTTACCGTTCACGGTTTGCGGATTGCTGAACTCTATGGCAGAGTAAACCAAACCCACCAGGATGAGTTAAAGACAATTCTTTGAATTGTACGTTAATTGGTGGACCAATGAGAACAGGTACTGAAAGAACTCCAGGCGAAGTAGACAGTTTGGTATCCCCGTTTATAGGTTTGTTTCACACATTTTAGTGATTCGGATGAACAGTTTTTTTTATACCGAGATCACCATACTGATTATCAAAGGTCGTATACCAGCTGACTATACAATACGACAACCGTATTCAAAATACACAGTACAATACACTATGGATTTTTCAGTTGGAAGGTCTGTTACGAACTGGCGCCTAGAAAACGACGAGTATATTCGGACGGCACACACAAGAATCATACCAATTTTTCTATAGGAAAGACTGGATAATGTAACCGTAGTTTTCCAGATGTTACAAAATAGCTCATAGACTTCAATTCGCTCTAAGCATCGATGATCAACTGGGGCTACTGAAAATTTGCAAGACAAAAACGAGGTACAACATTCTGACTGATTTTAGAAATGTTTATTTCCTTACTAAATTTGCATACCGTTTGCTACCGTAGTTAGCCTACTTTGAGTGACCAAAGTGGCGATGTGGCGAGTTCGTTGATAATGTGCTAATGCTATGGCCTTTCAATGCACTTTTGTGCGAAATACACCATATCACAACTGACGGCTTTCCGAAGTTAAACCGCAATATTGACGGATTTTCAATTCAGTTACGTTCTTTCTGATAAACTGGCTTGGAATATACTTGATTATGTATGCTGTGTGAACAGTTGGGGTTACCAAAAGCCTAAAAATATTGATTGTTAGTCGTATCATGCACTCAACTATCCGATGAACATATTTTGACAGCAAACGGAAGTATGCAGCACTACGCGGGGCGAACCAAAACACGGAATACGCAGCCGAAGGCCATAGTTGCCGTGCCATATGTTCGCCGTTTGTACGGCAGATAAAACTGAGTTTCCAATTTTACCACCGTGAAGTTTTCACCACCTTGTAATGCACACAGTCATATGTGAACCGGACAGCATCGACCTTCAAAACCTACAATTACCAATCGTGCAAACAAGGCTCGAACCTACGACCACTTGATTGACAGTTGTTACTATTGGATTGCCGTTAAAGAGTATTCGGTTGGCTTCATACACCATTTTTGGGAGGATGAAAATGCAAGGTATATGGTTAACAAAATACAGTCGAGGGTACCAAAACACGGAACGGAGATATACTAGGGGACATGAGGATTATAACCAAAACTGAAAATACGTTTGTTATTTTGCACTTTGTATAAACGTTTGGGAGTGCAAGAATTGTGATAGCGTCGACTGGAACTTGGTTTATTTTTTAAACACCCACTATGTCAACCGACCACGAGGAAGATTTTGTACACGAAAGTTGACCTTTAAAGCCCACTTATATATACTAGTGAGACAGTTGGCTGGGAGGGAAACACATTTGAATTCTCGCCATGAATCGTCAGTGCAACTTAAGCATTTGTAAATACTATGGGTGGTTAAAATTACCATTGTTGCGCTTCTGAGATGGATACTTTTTTATACCATTTTATAGTGTTAAAGGTTTGTAGCACGCAGAATAATCGTTGTGTGCAGTAGAAGTGGTCATTATCTCAACAGTATACTAAATGCTTTATGCTCCGCTGAGATAATATCATGAGCTCCCTGTGGGCTGAAGTGTGGCGTGCCAACCAGCATAGTCGACCTTGGTTTCAAAAAGTCTGTCAGTTAGATACACAAGGCTGTTGTTGGTCTACCCTAGAACCATAAACCTGTTCGAACGTGTCAATACCATTCGTGGGTTGGGTTATGTTTGTGTGCACCAATAGTTCTCTCAGCTGTGCGTGTGCAACACAATGGTAACTTGACCTACTATCATGATGAACAGACTGAGCAGTTCACAAACAGGTTTGCACAACACCACTTATAATCAAACCGTCTCCGGGCCCTTAACTTACCACGTCCAAATGATCCAACAGTATTCTGCGACCTTCTGGAGTCTCTGACAGACAGGTGATTACCTGCAGCAAAGAGATTAGGAGACCAAAACATGGTTTAGGTAGGGTTAGAAATGTACCAGAATAAATATTAAAAAACAGCCTGCGCTTTGTTGACATTCCAGTCATTCTAAAAACAAATCCAAGCATTACTTTAATAGTATTATTGTGGGAGTGAGCAGGTACCCTTTCTCTCCTCACGTACTCAGTGACCACGGCCCCCGTGTACTAACAATATGTCACGTAACTACAGCGTGTTAGGGATTGAGTCCCCGCCGTGCATGATGTTGATGAGATTCCTTTGAACAGGAACAGTTGTAAATCACTTCGGTGGTGATCGATAGAACCAATCATGTTCACTTGATTATGAAGGTAAATCATTCGGCAAACGACCCATCCTTCGATTCGTAGAGCCTTACATACGGAATCCGGGAATCAGTTAAGAAATACAGCGCGGCTAGGTAATGATTTGACACTGAAGCATTAACTAGCTTAGACTCAGGTTTCCCGTTGATTACTCAACACACCACTTAGGCTATTGTTTCAGGAATAGCAGCATCTGTGGCTAAGAATCTCATCAGAAATGAAACAATCGTAATAAGCGTCGATCATGTGAGGAACTCATAAACTATTGAGTTTAATTTTATCATTGATCCGTCTCATGTTTTCTTTCTGTTTTATCGTGTATGTCTCCGTATCTACATTGTCAACTAGATTTGCAACTTTAAAAGAGACCATCCTTCATAGGTTAATGGAGAAAAGAATTTACACATGACTGTGTGAACAAAACAAACTGTTTTAAGTTGAACATCGCCCACAATTGATCGCAGTTTTTGCATTCCCATAGATTTTCCGGTCGGCCCATTTCGAACAACAGAAACACTAGACTCGAGTTTCGCTCTGATTAGAGCTCGTCAGTAGTGCATATCCTCGTCACTGCTGGGACTAGAACGAAGACCACGCTGTTCATGAGGCAATCGTGTTTACCACTACGCCACTGACCTCACGTTAGGCACGACCGAATTATCATATGTGAACGCTCAACCACTTTCGTTTCTGAGTAATGATCAGGTTGCCCGGTCTTCTCGAAATGGAGACACAGTTACTGTCTGTTAACTCCATTGGATTTTTATCGAAATCAACCACAGGTGTGTTGTTAGTTTGGATAGTGTGCAAAATAACTACAACCTCACCAGCGTTTCACATAAGCGTAAAGCAAAAAGATCATAATGTCTGATAAAAAGAAACTTCCATATTTTGACACTGGCAAAAAGAAAGGGAGGAAACAAATCGGCCACTTTGAACAGACATATTCTGGAGAATATTCTACAGAGTTTAGCGGAATAGATACTTTCCAGTTGCTTTTAGAATGGATCGCGATTTCCTATCATCCTTCACAGAGAAGGGTGCTTAGCGTATGTCCGCTTGAAAAACACTATTAGGAAGTTTAATATAGATTGTCTATAGGGTTAACCTCAAGACTGTGTACACGCCACTCCGAACATAGGAGGTTGGGACATACAGAAGCCAAGACCTGGATTGATGGGATATATGTATGTATACAATATCAAGTTAGCAGATGAAGCCTCAGTTGTGAACCTGTGCATCAAACAGTAACAGAAAAAATTCGAGGGTCGTGATGTAGTATAGTTATAGTTGATTAGCATCCGACACGACAACGTCAGACGACCTTGTACAGGAACCCCGTATCCACACCATTATAGATGTATTATTACAAATCAACGCAGTGAGATACTTCCAGGCCATCCCTGATTTGTGTAAATATAACAAAATCGTCGGGACTTTCTGACTTGAGTTTCTTCACCACTAAAAATGACACTGTTCTAACTGACATGAGGTTCCGTACATTTTAAGAGGATCTGTAGCTTCGATTCACTCAATAGCAATATCAGCTGTATTCTAATTTCGATGACTTAAAACATTAGCGTCTTCTTCAGCGGAAACGTATCCGCAAGCATTGGTTACGATAGCCTGATCAAGTCTTCCACGATCTAGTTTACTTAATTGCTTCCTTCCATCCAATCTTTTATTTATGTTGCGTGATAGAGAATGTGACAAAAATATGTTCACAAGTATTTTACACCTGTTCATCTGCCTGAAAATTTGTATTCCGCACTTTCCATTAGCAGACTATGCCGATATCAGTCGCTTCCTTTTTTTCCATTAACTACGCGGCCAAAATCAAATAAATGCAGCCCCAGATAACCTTAGGTAATATTCGATATATGAGCTCCAATTATGCTCAAAAACGTGGTTAGAAAAACTCACATTTGGTATCAATAATTAAGTGAACATTACCCACTGATTGGGTGAGCGGAATAAGCCAGTGGAAGCGCATAACCTCTCCCCAGTACAGAGTGATCTCACGTTTGTGTTTCATCCATTTGAACATTTCTCCACCCTTCCTTTTATTATGACTCAACATTTAAGCTCGCTATGTCTTTTGTGTTTTGACGTGTGAAAAAAATAGGCCACCCAGATTGAAAACCGACGAAGACGTAGTGACATTGTGATTATTTTGTGCACTGTATATTGACCAACAATAGCGGTTGAGTTCTACGTTGAAGAGAACACCGGTGTGACTGAGTAATGGCCACATGAGACACATCAAGTTCTAGCGTATCCAGCGTACCCGAGTCAACTCCTGTCTAGCGATGGGATGATTATGTGAACCCGGTAAGTTAGCATTCGAGATACAAGCAGATACTCATCTGAGTTGATAACCGTCTTGAATTTGATGGTGTTTGAACTCACACCACTCACGCCGTACAACATTTGTTACGTTCAGTCGTGATGTTTGTATACAATAATTAATCATTAAGTCAGCCCACGCACATTACGTACAAAACCGATTACCCAACACCACTTTGTTTATGTGTTAGATGGGATTCACTGTGTTTCGACCAACCATCTACTTCAACAGAGTGTCAGCTCTTAGAAGTGGAGTGAACCGCTACTACGCACACTGATTGTCTGTTACGCGAGTATTTTAAACACTTAATTTACAATCAGCTATTCAGATGAAAAAATGGCATCAATTTCAAGGGTGTTTGTCTGTTTTCCATCAATGGACTTTGGATAAAGAATAGTCGAGAACGTTGTAGTCCCTATGTAACCATACAAGTATTTAACACTAGGATGTCTACTCCCTATTCTATTTGTGCTCGAAATTGCACAACTTGCTATTATTTTCTGAGGACGTTCAAATATGGTTTATCGTGGACCATGTGGTAGAAAGTGAGAAATGACTTGAACACAGACGACAGGCTCTCCTGTTTGACAATACTACGTGGTAATTCTGCCTGTACAAATTATTTAGTGGGAGTCGAAAAATTTGGTACGATTATACAAAAACGCGACTTGGGTATGCCCTGTCTCAAGTGATCTTAGCGGGCCTAGTAACGACCGACTAATGGCTAGGAAAGCCAACTGGGTACTTGGGTCACGTATGGAATTATTTGGATAGTTTCACTATTATGTTCGATTCCCTAATAAGCTTGCATCTTGATCTAAATATTCCAGTTTGTAGTTGCCACTTCGTGAAAGAAAGTGTTCTTGTATAAAGGGTGTAACGTAGAGCTAAAGACCGGGTTACGACACAGTTTCCTAGCCGACTCAGATAGGCTTCGCCAATTTGGGGGGAGGATCTCAATGGGCTGTCGGCATACAAGAGAAGATTCGATTTCATTATATAAGACAGCTGATTCTGACCAGAATCAGTGGAAGTTGTGTTCGAACCACTCCAACTGAGATTGGTAGTTAGCCAGCAGAATAGCGACCAGGGGATCGAACCACGAAACCACCACACCTCGCGCAGAGACGCCACCACCCAACTACTCGTCCACGACCGTCTGTGTGCGCAATGCCAATCGTAACTGATCCGTATACCTATACCCCGTTGGTAAAACTATTGTACTGTAGATCCTATACATATATCCCCATGTACTGATTATATTAATTATTGGCCGAACGTTTCTTACATTATTACACGTAACCAATTCTGCACCGACACTATGAACTTCCCACTGAACTCGCTTTTTGTTTGTTTTGTACCACCGCATTGAACTGTTTATGCTACCTTGTTATTGGTTGATATTTGCTGACGGTTAAATTCCATGCACAGAGTTCACTTGGTTGTAAGTTGTGTAAATTGTTAACCGTTGCTTATTTATGTACAGAACCAGTTTTATCTGAGTAAACCTTCAAAATTCCGTCTTGTTCTGCCCGGAATCGAGAGGTTTACAGCTGCTTCGATAGACTGCGTATAGCCGTGAATCTTGACAGATTCTACAAGGACTCTCCAACAGTTCTGTAAAAAGAATACTTCTGCCTAGCAAAAATAAATGTCTTTTGGGTGACACGCTGAAGTTACAACATCAAATGAACTGTTTGACTTGCAGAGAATACTCTTTTGGTGTCCGGGTATGCCTACTCTGGAGCGACCTACCGGAGTGTGTCGCAGCTACATCACTGATAGTCAAATTCAAGCGTGGAGTTTACGTAAATTTTTAAGACGCCAAACCGCGTACTCAGATCATTGCGATAGAACGAAGATACTCTGAATTTTTCATTGTTCCTGCTAACCTGCTGTCACACGCCGTCTGTTGTGGTGCGGCTGTTGTGTGCTTGATATGTAGTAGTTAGTTCTCATTTCCATTGACTATCTCCAGACCTTCTTTTTTGCTATCTATTTATTACCGACCCTCTGAAACTGAAACAATCTTCTGATTTGTCCTTTTTTTGTAAATCGTCTAACACAAATTCAGACGCATACAAGGTTTTTCAGTTACCCTTAACTTCAGATGTTTCCTGAAGGACTGAACCAACAACACCGTGTATCATCATTGAATCTTTTATAATTTCCCATTCAAAATTTTAAGGTAAAAACAAGACCAATCAGTTCACTTTCAATATCATCAGTTCTCCAGTTTTCTCCCGATAGTGTACAAGCGAGGTTTGGTCAAAACCATAATTCACAAAGCCAAATGTATTTACACCCATGACAAGCTGGAAACACGACAAGAAGTGCTAAGAAATTGTTATTGGTAAATGGATATCTGGAAAAGTCCATAGACATACAATGTATATAATGAACAAGTACAATGAATCAGTTCAAACAGTTCAATCAAAAGAGGATTATCTGGCTGACGATGCCAAGCACAAATTGAAGTCTGCCTTATCCCGTACGTATGCGGCTGCCTGAATCAAACCCCCAAAAGACCGGTCCCACGTAATCACGAACACAGATTATCTAACTATTTTGTCCTCCACATTGTCTACAATTTCAGTTGCAAATGTGGCGGCGTTTATATAGGGAGAAGAGATGGGCAACTATCTCATCGAGTGGAAGAACAAATCCCGAGATGATTAAAACAATCAATAACGCAGTACTTAAACCGATGAATCCGTTAGACGAACCCCCACATCATTAGTATTTAGCTTCTTTACGACAACAGGTCACTAAGTTGATCGATCTAGCTCATTCAGACTATTGTTTCACAATCAGAACCCGAAGCTATTGGCCTTTAACGAAGCTATTTGTATCGAACATCGCCAGCCGGTGTTGTGTGCACAACGGTGGTCGAAGTAACCTACTGAATTGTCATGGTGTCGATGACGTAATACTTGGCTTGAATGTATACGTACCCGTACCCTGTCTTTGTCTATCTATCTGTCATATACAACCTACATGTTTTATGTTTGCGACTGATGAGAGTAAACAAAATGTTAACATGTCACAACGTGTCATCTTTCTGTATTGATGAAGTTAATCTTCCAAAGATCAACCAAGGGGTTTTGCCTTTGTCTATCAGTGTGCCGAACTAGATCGAACGGTGCTGAGTCAGGCGAACTCCTTTCTTCCTAAGCAGGCTTTGTTTCTTCTTCTTCTTCGTGGTTGTGTGGCAGTTAAGCATCACTGTGAACCACTGATGTATTGCTGTCTACGATGATGATGTTGATGATGAACAAACTTCCTTATTGATTAGAGTATGTTTGAGACTGACTGAACATTCGTAATTTCAGAACAACGAATTACATCATTCACGCTAGGTAGGTGGTTATTCAATCCATGCATGTGTGTGGAAGTTTAGCACGAAACTAATGGACTGATCCACACAGAGTGAGCTTTACAACGCTCTAACCAGTTTTTTGATCGTGAAATTTGCACTGTGTATATAGAAAATGAACCCCACACTGGAACGAGTTTGGTATTAGTTGTGCGTCAAATCTTTTTGAAAATTTTTTTAATCCTGGGGGCGTATTGTTCAGTATGTATCGTTCAGTGTTGAATCCGACCCAACTAACCCTTGATAGAGCAGGTTGGCGCGGAGTAATAACTCAACAAACTCGACACATCCGACGTTAACAGTCCACCTCGCACTGCGAAGAACTGAGTCGTCGTTTCAGAGGTAAGACATACGCGCACATCATACTATTTACGGAACTGGTATGCTTTGATCTGATAAACACTACTGGACGAAAACTGAGAGGGGGGGGAGAAACTGAGATCGGCTGGTAGTTGACTCTCATTCGTAATTTGCTACACTTTTATTTACGAGCTGTTCACATACCAGATTTCCCTGATTGAATAAATCAACTTGTTAGTTCCCGCACTAATTTGGTCTCAGTACCGATCGATTACGTGTCCTTGTTGAATATCGTCTACCCAACCCATCAGCATGTCCGTTGAATCACCACAATCCCACCGAGTTCGGTATGCTGATCAGCAAAACACGTCAGAGTTCAACTGGAGTGAGTAGGCAGATTGACAAATCATGTTTTCACCATAGGAAGTTAGACGAAAGAGCAGCCAAAAATGGATGATTCAACGATAGTATATGCTTTCCCCAATGAGGATTGGGCCCAGGCATGAGCAACCATTTGACCATCTGGAAGAGGTGGATTTCGACTTTTGGATCACACCGTCAGTCGTTTGATCTGCAAGAACTTACTGTAAAAACACTTTACCGTTATTACTATGCATCTACGATGACTAGATATTTCGAGGGTGATGATACTCTGACCGATCGATATAGTTGTGTTGTTGAAGTATTCAAGATCCTGAGTGAGATGATGTATATCAAACAAAGTTGATGCGTTGGATGCCACGTTTAAAGGACAATGTAGTTTTATCTTCCCGATAAACCAATTTGGTTTTTATCTTTTTGGAACTAACTAGCAGCTGTGTTGAACACATTACAAAAAATAAAATAACTTAATTCACGAAGTGCACAAAGTGATTCACATCTCATTTAAGTATGTTGATGGCAATGTTTTCAACAACAACAAAAATGCCTCGATGCTTAATGTTTTATTGCTAGCCGTCCTTGGTTTAAATGTTGTTACAGCAGGAAGAGAGATATTTGCGTGTGCGTTACTGTCCGTGTAATGGTTGGTGAAAAACTGTGTCAAACGGTTTATAGGCATGAGGAAAAAGTGAATGGAACTAGATAAATGATAAATACACTGAAACTGCTGGCTACAATCATATCGGCAACGAACACTGAAACTCACTGAAACGACATTCAATCGGATATGTGCATTACCTATGAGACTCAGTTAGAATAGCGGTTAGGAAAAGTGTAGTCCAGATTGTCTCTAGCGTATGTGCTGACCTGCTAATGTTTTAAAACTCTCCATCGATTCATCCCTGACCGCAGAGTTGTACAATGTTTCACAATGTAAACAGATCCTGACTGTGAAGCAGTTCTGCCTGTAAAGTAACCTGACTATTCCATTACTCAACTTCAGCGAACGACTGTTTGAACGTTAATCCTTACATAGTGGAAAGAGATGTGTCAATAGATGACCAGGATTGTGAAGTATTTTGTAGGTATGAATTAAGTTCCCTCCAAAATGTCTGTAGTTCATTTGAAACTGACCTAATTCTCTCAGTTTTTTCTGGGTAGGGGAATTTTTCGATCCCCATAATTCTTCTACTGATCCGTCTCTGGATCCTTCCTATAGGTGTCAAATCTTTTTCAAGATAAGGGAAACAGGCGTGTGTGTCCGTTTTCAGGTGTGGGTGGGTTATAAAACAATGTGGTTAACACTTCAGGGTAGAAGGTTTCACAAATTCTTCCCAAAGCGTTAGTATGAACCACTGATGTACTGCTGTCTATGATGATGATGTGCCATGGCTTCACAGTATTTAGATAGACCCAAACTGTTTATCGCTATGGTTCCTAAATCCCATTTACATACTGACCCAAGTAGCTTTGCGTCGCTAAGGTATCAGTTAGTATAAATTTGTTAGCGAATGTGCATGGCTTTCAGTGCTAGTTATTATTTTCAGTGACGATTACCTGTCATCTGATTTCTTTTTTACGTTTCGTGTCATCAACCTTAAGGTAACGTAAATTTGATTGTATCATTCAGGATAGTGGAGGCCTCAATAGTTAGGTAATCCAGAGTTTGAAGCTATCGGCCTGAAACACAATATGTAACCGATTTATTCAGTCTTCGTTTAACGCGATCTTGAGAAGAATACTCAGTCGGCTAAAAATAGTTGTGAAAGAACTTCTCATAGTGATGGACTGTTGTCTAATTTTACGTGGAGCCTCGTATTCAAGATTGTTATCTGCAGTAAGGAGAGTGAATAAACCACATAACGACTGTTAGTCACGTTACAGTGGGGTTTTCACATGTTATGGTGGGCAGTATATGTTTACTAATTCAGTGTCTCTAATTTACTTCGATCTCGCTAACTGGACATATCGGAACACCTGTTCCAGTGGGGTGAGCATGATTCACGCCTCTTTTAGTGGAATCATTTTTCTGCCCCCGGTAGATGACCCCGTATACACTGATGTGACAGCACCTGACAGAAAAATGATTGTCCACCAGATGGGGTAATTTTCAATCGACTCGGTAACTAGTTAATTACGAACAACGTTGTCTAATGGACGGCAAAATACGGTTTTATCAACTGACGAAATGGGTATTTCGACCTTTTAACTTATTGGCTAGTTGAACTCATAAAATGACGGCTGGAACGGAGTGATAGTCACCAAAAAGAACAGCCCGCTGGATGTTCACGAGACGCGCAGACATACATACATACAAAGGAGGGTGTATGCATAGGTCTTCACAAGCACTGTCCATGTGGTTCGCAATACATCAACGGAAATTAAGCTGGCCTGAATGAGACACCATTTCCCTTGATCGTTCACTGGTCATTTTGATATCAAATAATGCTTAATTTAGTTTTCTTATCTGATTCATCGTTTTGATGGTTTCATGAGCAGTGAGTGATGTGATCACATGCCCTAGTTGTCTTCAGATCATCGGGCGGGAGTGTCAACTTGGTTACCTGGTAGCTAACCTGACATGAGACTAAGTAAGACAAACAATTGCTAGCCATTAATGGGCAGAGAATATGGGATGTGTTTGCCAGAGGAAAAAAAACAAACTCGGTGGACGATCAAGTGCACACCGTATGCGCCACGTTACGGTTATTTTCCTGAATATGCGTTGAACTACAGGTAGGGTACACGTAACTAAATGTCAGACGGAGCAACTACGCATGAAATGCGAATAATTAAGGCCAGCAGTTCGCGTTCATCTTACATTCTTTACATGCGAATTTACTTACGTGTGTTTCGAGGTCCAGTTAAGTTGTCGCAGAGGGTTTTTCTGGGTTTCAACGACGAACGAGACAACACGGCTAGTGTGCACATGAGTGGACCAAACAAAAACTGGTTGGTTTGAATGGATTGAGAGGACACGGATAGATCAAGCGCAAGGGATAACCGGAGCTAGTTAGTTTGTATCCAGTTACCATGTTAAGAGGGACGCAGTCTAGCACGCGTACGGTAGGCGCTAAGCGCATGAGTGTATTCGCACGGCGTACAGGCTGTCTCAGAAGGGTGAATCAGGATACAGAATCCTGGGTCCGAACCAAAAAGCTTACCAAATGAACAGGCCTCTTAACCGAGTCGGAAGGGTGAACATCGCTGTAAACACAGCCAGACTAATTGACACAGGGTGAAGCGTATTGACGGTCAGGCTGCTCGACCTCACTGTCCCAGTGTTTGGGGGCACCGCAGTTCATGATCCATAACACCTGGCTGCTGACACAAGTGCTGGTTTTGATTTTCCGCTTGCCCCAACCGGATAATATGCACGTTAATTTCGCGAAAGTAACCGATGAGATGCGAACGAAATATCATTGTGCAAAACATCTTACTACTATTGGTCTTTCTCGAAATCGCATTCTTAGTTTATTAATTTTCAGCCGGCGATGTATGCCGGTTCTCAACCCAGCGTTGTTTTCAAGCGGTGAAACCGTAACGGAGGCAGGTGTCAGCAGCCAGGTGTTATAGATCGTGGACTATGGTGTCCCAACCACTTGAACGGTGAGGTTGGGCAGCCTGACCAGAACTGCGCGGTCATCCCGTGCCAACTAGTCTGGCTGGCTGTGGTTACAACGATGTGTTGTGACTGTTCGCTTACCTGACTCGGTTAAGAGGCCTGTTCATTTGGTAGGCCTTTTGGTTAGAACTTAAGGTTTAGTAACCGGGTCCAAACTTCCGGGACAACCTGTAGTTTGGACGACAGTCGCGTCTAGCTGCAGACAAAACTGCATTTGATATATGAATCATCTACTTATTTGCTTCGAGTAGTCAAAAAGCACAACGAAATAAAAAAACGTTTTGTTTGGTAAACTGCTGGAGTGGAAACTCACCTTTAGGGCGTTGACACGAACACGACTAGTTTCATGATCTACCAAGTGTAGAAGGTGCGGAATCGCTCCAGCATTCAGTGTTGTGTACCGCCCATGGTTTGTCGTGCAGATACTGTTGAAGAAATATGACGACACATACCATTTAATGGCAAATTTCACACATGATAGTATCTAACATTTCACGCCAGACCTAAGAAGAGCTGAATAGTTTTTCATAAGACGAACACCTGATAATGAGGCAGAACTGGCAAGAAGAATAAACAGATATTCTTGTTCGATGGTTTCGTTCACATGAAAAGATTATATGGATTAAGACAAATCAGATATATGTTCTCTGAATTAGTACAGAAGATTAACAACATTTCTTTTTACCTCTAGTATAGTTTTAAGGTTGTTTGGATGTAGTCAACTTCCCAACTACTTTATACTGATCTGGATTATGAGAGCCAAAATTTAACACACATGTGCGTAAAACAGCTCCATTGTTCAGCATACCAACCAAGTGATTGCAAGTTCAAACACAGAGAGGGGACACAGCATTCACAAACTTACATTTTACACACGATTTCTATTAAATTTAAACTCACCGAGTAAAACTAACACACGGACTACGAGTCAAACGATCGTGTTCATCAGGCTATGTGTCAATAATAACAAGAGACTGACTAGTCTGAGCCCACGTCTAACTACTTGATGTTAGGGCGTCCATTTCTTCCCATCTAAAACCATCTCCGTCCTCGAGAAAAAAACGATTGTCTAGGTCCTAGTTAGCGGGACTGTTCAGAGCGGTCAAGAGGTGACCTTGATTGGTTTTTGCCCTTCCGATTCTTATTCCGCTATGCACATTAGTGCCCTAACTATTTTTTCCGACAACTGTCCTTTTTTATGATTCAGGAATGTTTTCTGACCACCGCGCATCATATAAGTACTTTCTATTTTTCGCCTTGGTGGCACACGTTTTGGGGTGGGAAAGAACTGTTATTTTTATACACGTCTTTTAGCTTGTCTTGGGAGAAAACTACGGGGACAGTCGCGGTACTTTTCGGGACCGAGATTTCTGTGTTACTTAAAACCAGAATTTTGTCAAGCACATTACGATATCAGAGACGAATCAGCGTATCGTTTAGAGGGTTTACAACACTTGATGAAGTAAAACCAGAGCAGGGTAATTTTTAATACTGATACACATCAACAACAGCTGTGTTAGGTTACTTTATTATTTTTAAAAAATCGTGTTAAATATGATTCACTTCACTCCAGTGAACCTCGTTGTGAACTTGAGATCTCACTGTTATCGTAAGTAATGCATATTCGGACGGTGATCAGTTTAATCACAGTTAGGATTCAGTTTCTAGGATAAAGTTTGATCAAAGGATTTTGAAACAAAAACGTTATCTTCACATTCTTATCGTTGATTACACATTAAGTTTAAACAAGAGCGGAAGTAATAGAGCAACCCTGATGGGTACTCATTGATCTTCGTTGTTATGGGTACGCATGTATTCGTATTCAGATAAAAACTTGAACCGTCTAATAATTACTGGCTAAAGCACCAGAAATTCTCTCGTTATAGTTTGACCTGTAACCATTATCTTTAGACCGGGATCACTGTTTATATGTAACTTCCCGACAGCCTTAGTCGGTAGTTATTCAACACCTAAGGATTCTGCCACTATCTACGAACCCGGCCGTCATTCTAACGTCCAGTCAACTGGTGCCATTACTCATCACTGCTAGGCAAATCTACCGGATGCCAGGGCATACTTAAAAGTGTGTATTCGCGTCCAATATGACAATTGCCATCATCATTACTATGGGCAACAATATACCAGTGGTTCAATCTGATGGTTAACTGCCATACAGATATAGAGGGTAAGAACATGTTCAACTAGGAAGTAAAAGAAACCAACCATATCTACGCCTAAACATTCGGCAACAAGATGTTTAAATCTTGAAAAATCAAGCAGCTACGCTGTAAGTAAGAGTAAGGCATCATCAGCAAGACAGCTTCCTAAGAACTTTCACTGTCTCGCGCCATGTAGTGTATTTACTTCAAAAACTCTGCCAAGCAATAACAACAGTCATATCAACAAGAGTGGTTAGTCATCAATTCATCTAATATCTCCGGACATCGACTATTTGAGCCGCGCGTTCCGCAGCTCGAGAGACGAACCCAATCAGAATTGACCAGCCCTATGCTGACAGATTACATTTATCCATTCCAGGATATCATCTCTCCATCTCGCATCTTACGCCAGCCACCCGATACATTGACAAAAAATGTTCGGTATGGTAGATAGCCAACTGACATCCTTAGTATACGACCGAATTATTTTCAGGACTGGGCGATTGAACTCGGCTGATACTTAGTATTAAATATCCGCTTTCTAATCCTACAATCGTCTACCTGTTGGCATACATGCTTCAAGGGATTAGCTCACAACGTGAATCGAATAGAATGTCTGTTTGCTTTCATTTTTAATAAGCCCATTGGATAGTCCCCGTTGGTAGAATGTGATGGTTACAAACCAAAAAGATCAAACGTTTTTGAAAAGCAAGATGGTCGATTGCCGAAAAGCGAGCATGGAAAGCTCATTTACAGCGCAAAATCTCTATACATGAAATGTACTTGTTAATTTCATCTCGTTGGCAGTGTATATTCTAGTGCATACCACGAATTCAACTCTGGCATTGATGATAAATGTGAGGTAATCGTGAATTTATAACCACCGCACAGACCTTGAACTAAGCACCACTAAATGTTCACGTTTATACGTACTAACCAATCCGTTGTGACTAATGCTCATGTGATCCGATTTTCCAGAAAGAAAACGTAGAGTCTACCTCACATTGAATAGTGAGTGCAGGAGCAACGCAAAATTACTAATTATTAACACGAAATTTATGTTATAGTCATTGGTAGGCTTTTAGTCTAATCGTAAACCATCTTAGATTGCTCCTGAACGCGTCATGTCCTATAAGTGCAGTCAAGTGCTTCGTTGCTCAACGAAGATGGCATAGAATCATTTCAGGCAAGCATCTTGAGGGTAGGTCAGGATCTTAATTACAGATTGCGCAAAAAGTTATACAAACTGACCGATTTCATCTGTCAACGGGTGTTTCCAACTATCGGTGTGGACTGTCGCGAACTCCTGAACCGGTATACAGTACCTATCAATTTTGCTTGACGGAACGGTCCAGGCTAACGTTATTAGTGACCATGTCATCGCCCAATCACCTAGCGGTTTCTTCCAACCGTCAGCCATACTGAACAGTAAACGGCGCGGAAGAAGCTCCGTCAGCATACGGAATACATGACCTGACCAGCGAAGACTGCATTTTCACTATCTCGGCTATCGATCACTAACTTGCACATATCCCAGATACACGCTGACGAACTATCGTGTTGCTCACACAGTCAATCCGTTTGATACAAGCTAATTGGCAGCGATAACGGTAATCAAATAACGAAGGTCTGTATGCAACTTCCGCACGAATAGGTTAGTTTATGATTCATAGAGCAAGATTGAACGCAAACACACATCGTAAACTCTGCTTTTAATCGGTAACTAGACGTCTTCGCGAGGTCGCAGGGGAATGAGATTGGTGAATGCAATATGTGCTTTCGCCATTTTCGTCGAAATTTCGTCCATGATATTACGGATTGACAAGATAACACTACCCACGTATGTTTAACGATGGACAGCCTTCAGTGACCTGTCAAAGACAGGGCCACTGTCAACCTGGTCTTTTAACAACACCACATTTTTCAGATGCAAACTGCATTTCATACAGACCGGCCATATCATTTGGCCGATCCGGCGTGGTCTCTATACTCTCTGCAAAAAACCAGGTAAAACAATGTCCTGCACATAGTCAGTGGTAGAGGCTTCACACCAAGATCTTCGGAACCTTTAAATGTTCCCTCCATAAATAACCATTGTGTGCTACAACCAGTTGAAGGTCTTCTCCTTATTACTTACACGGGAGACTCGAATTCAAGTTAAATTTCCTAGGCTATACAGAATTTCTAAACCCGAGTATTACGTTTGCATGGTGTCGAATCGCCAAAGCCTGGAGAGCGGTTACTTTAATCGGACGGTATCGGCAGTCCATCAGCCAGGTATCTTCTATCGTGAGTAATGTATTAGAAAATAAGTGAACCAAAAATAACTCACAACGATAAAGCTCCAGTCACAGATGCTTTAACTTTCTCACAATCGTCGGTTAACAGAGCGACCAGTGCAGGGATTGTTTCGTTGTCCAACGCTTCTTGTTTCCCTATTGGATTTACGCTGTGAACGTAACAGACAAACGAATAGAGTTTCACAACATAACTCACCACAAGCGCAAAATGTTCTGAGCTGCACGTGACCGAACTTCTTTACTCGAGTGTGCCAGGAGTTGTGTGAACAGTTTCATACCACCGGACATCAGTCCTTTATCAGTATCCAAACTTAGGCAATGATTAAGCGTATCCAAAACAACGATCTGATGATTAAAAAGAACATACAGAGTGAGATAAAACAGAGTGTCTAGACAAACCTTAATTTCGTCTACTTCATCACGTGCACAGTCAATTAAGAGAGGAATATAACCATTCTCCACTGTGGCAAGAGCTCCCGCTGGAGAAGTGGTAAGTAACTCGATAGCTTTTTGGGCATTCAAGCGTACAATATCCACTTCTGTCAGTCTGATCAGATTTAAGAACGACTTCAGGATATTATGCTCCAAAAATGTCACCCATCCAAGTTCATGTTGACAAAGCACTACAAAACATTCCGTTGCGTATGCCCTACACGACACATCTGGATCTGTAAGAAGTTCATTCAAAGAGACGAAAACGCCTTAGAGATTGATTAATCAGGACATGATTTCAAATACCTTCATTAATTGCTTCACTGATGTGTTCATGGTCATGAAGATAGTCGCAAAGAGCTTTAACCGCACGTTGTCTCGTTAGTAATACTGTATCACGTAGCTCCCGGTTCTGAAAAGGACAGTTAAAAATGACAGATGTTAAACAAATCAACCGGTTGGGATTTTGCTAGATGGAACATCTGCAAAACAAACGACACTCACAGGACATCGTGTTACTGAAGGAGTTCACATATAATGCAAACGCCACTGATTGCTATATGCTGCTGGCCAAGATAAACTATGAACCTTGTGATAATAAAACCTATCTCCGAACCTCACCATAACATTAACGAAGAAGAGAACACAACCAATTAGACCATGCCACTGATTTTGAACCAGTTGAGAGTAGATTGTTGTATCAGGACGGTTGCACCATGTAATAATTTGTCAATTATTTAATGTTCAACGGGATGTAATAGGTCATAAACGATTCTATAAGCAATCGACACTTACATTGGACATAACGTACGCTTTACCGTACGTTCTGTACCCAGCCAGCTTCTTTCGAAAGGCAACATTAGACTCAAGTCCTTGAATTCAGAAGTTACAACCAAACATGTTTCATGTTAAATTTCAATCAACCAAATCCTCGACTGCTCATCGATAAACAATGGCAAGTTCGAGTAAATATCGGGTTTCGGAAGCAGACACAAACTGAGGCAAAATGACAAATACTACTCCAGAAGCGGACAAACTCGATGAGTGTTCAAACTGTTTCTTGAAATAGATAGCTGTGTTTGAAAGACTACTATGGTTTGTACTATCTTAGTTAGCTACTTTCTCAGAAATCTCACCTCAAGTCCGACATACTTATTCATGGCCTCGTCTGCATTCGACTAAACGAGCATAAATGAATAGATGACAGACACCTACAAGAAGCTTCCTCATGTCTCTCTACTCGTTCGATTCTTGCTATAACTGAGTGCATACTTCGCGTGACTTGATGTCGCCCCTCTGGGTGTAAAAAGACGAATTATGCCTTACGTACCCAGTTTACGCCGAAAATCATCACAAGGGTAAAGAGTTTCTCTGTCAAACTTAACCTGGTTAGTGTGAGTGATTAAGAACGAAACCATTTTTGGAGCGCACATCAAGAAATACTTGGAAATCACTGCTCGCATGCAGGTTCACTTGGTGTCTATCAATTTTGTGACAAACTATCCACTTGAGAGCTAACAGCACCAAACTGCTGGCCATATCTTCAGCGGACACTTCTCAGTAATGCGCGCTTACAAACAACATCCAAAACATAGTTTATTGGGCACACATCACTGTGAGATGCGATCTCTGAAAGATAACTGAGAACTACAAATTATCGCCTAATACGGTCATTGATAACAAGGTCACTACAGAAATTTTGACAGGCTAACAGGTGAATCAACCTGTGTTCATAAACAAAAAGATGCAGTCCTCAAATGGTAAAGAAAGTTGACGACAGCCATGTAAATACTCCACAATTATACCCACAGATGGAAAGCTCCAGTGAACTGACAATGATGTGAAAATAAACTTTAGAACGTATGAATGGAATACATCAGTTTAAATGTTCTCGTCAAATCAGAGAAACGTTTGATGCAAAACGTTCTTTCTAACGTATACTGTCGACTATGACAAATTGTGAAAACTGTCTTTCATCAAATTGAATCAAGGTGAACTGTGGATGTGCCAGCGAACTGCCTCAAACAGTAATACTTGCCGAATAAGAATGTTATGATGGCCATGATCAGACTGCGGTATTTTCTACCGTTTAGGAGCCAAATGCGATTGTTTAAGAACCGTGGGAGATCATTTAAAAAGTAAGCGGGATCTTTAAAGCGTTATGAACAATCACTTAGAAGCCGGGAGTATGGAGTCAAGAAAAACGAGTTTTATTCTGTTAACAGCTTGCTGTTTCAAATTTTAAGTGTCGCAAGTTTACTACTTTGTAACTGCGCACAGCGCACACAATACAGTTCAGTATACATAAAATTGTAGAGCGCAAATGGTTAGGAGTAATTGGGTTTGGTATTCATATAGTCGTGATTTTTACATATTACAACACATGATAACCACACTATTGAAATTCGGGCTCATAATCATCATCACAGACAACATTAGATCAGTGGTTCACACTGATTCTTAGCTGCCACACAGTCACAAGAGAAAAAACATGTAGGGAGAGAGAAGAGAAAAATGAGGGGAGGGGAAGGGGACCTAACTACTAAAAATAGGTTGGAATCACAAGTATGGTACGTGATTCTCATGACTTTGCACCGTGATTCGTTCTGCTGGATGTTTACCATTTGAAACTGCTGAACGGTAAGTCGCCACTGAGGATGATATATCTAAATACAAAATACGGTGTTCCATCTGAAGTCAGGAAATACGTACTTTTCTTGCCGTAGTTGGTGCATTTGCAAATCTGCTCATCAGAACTAGGCTGTTTTGTGGACTATTACAATCGTTCGGAGTTATCCATTAGAATGTGTCTAACCATTTGACATTAGAGCTGTCAAGACAGCTAATTTATATATCTTCTAATGCTGTGTTTGTGCTGTGTTTGCGATCTAAGTGCTTATTTACATACTCAGGTTTTATATTACAATTCAGAGATATAATTATTTCAACGAAAGATTATGTAACTGAGTTGTTGAATTCACGCATTTTTGCAGGCCGACATTTAATTTAGTCCAAGGAACCCGTAAACTGGATGAGGACGCCTTGATCGACTTGGTGTTTGCCTCGTGTTTCCATGTAGCCAGTCATGTTAAGAATGGAGTTGTGAATCGGTTCAGTGCTGATAGTACTACAGTTTCATATATTACACTGTCAAATTCAAAGCGACTAAGCCCATCGGACATTAGTGAACTGAGGTGTGTTACTGGTTGAGGAACCACTGGTCATTTATGGTCTACCGTAGGAGGGAGCATTAATTATCTGTCCGACGGAAAAGTACGTCAAACTACAGTTTGACCCTTCGATGGTCGGCTAGAAAACCATTCGAGGCGTGAAAATAAACTTTACATTACCTACCGACTATAACAGAAATAACCCTAAAAAATAACTGTCTTGTTGTTTAATAGTGTAAGTAGAGCGAAGTTAGAACTAATAAAATCGAATTTTAAAAGTGATTCCATATTTTTGAAAGCAGAACATTTTGTCCCATAGTCAGTGTAACCTAATGAAGAATTTTTTTCTAAATTCAGTTGCAGGGTACTTGTTAACTTCCGTCATTTCCGTCGGCTGGGTACAATCATCAGCAACTTTTCCAACGTAATGAAAAGGCACTAAGGTCCTATGGCGATTAGAACATGACTATAGAGATAAGCTAACTACAACAAGTTTTTTACCAGGAGAATCGGGAGTTCATGATTTTCGGCTTCGAACCGTACCGATGGATTCTGTGGTTCGGGTGGCCATTTTTCGTTTGATGGTTCACTTAAATTTGGAATTACAGTTATGAACAATACCTGTTGGCAAACTTTGAGTGATGTTAACTTACTACCGTCAATGTACCACATGGTTTCACTATATCCATAACACGTCTTGTCGGCAATGTTACAGTCTTAGAATAATACACGAATCAAGCAAGTGGAGTTAACGAACTTAGATTTAAGTCAAATCGACTAGAGTCTTGAATACATATTGGCTTGTTAATCACGGTGTCTTTGCTGTGTCGTTCGTTTCACATCTAAGGAAAATATTGAATTTCCCAGTTTTTCATTTAGGAGATTGCAAAGACTGCCGTTTGACGTAGAAGGACTGGACAGTTATTGACTGTACGCGATCCATTTTCCTACATCAGTCGTATACCTGACCTATGTGTGAAACAGATGTGAAAAGACTGTTTGATCATCAGTGGCCCCGTCGATTGAGCCGTGTGATGTAAGTTGGCCCCACGGCTATTCAAATGTACGTCTTTAGAAAAACTTCGGATGCTGAATCAGTTAGTCAGCTAATATTAGCTGAACGATCCTTAATGTCTGCGCCATCGACCGTGAACATCAACTCAGAGATTACTGCTATGAAGCTTACCAACTGGGACGACTAACGTTTGGGTAAAATTACCAGACGGTTAGGCATTGAAAAGTGTACAAAATAGAAGACCTTGGCTAATTTGTCTTAGTGAAGTTAACATATATTGCCAGTTGGACTGAGGATTGTGTGAGCCCTTAAACGGCGAGTTAGAAGCTCTAGCTAGCTTGTAGTAGAAAGCACTTTCGAACCGGACCGCCTGTAGGCGTTCAATCCAGACAAGCATCCAAGAATTCAGTCAACGACAATTGAACGGTCATGAATTCAAACGTGTAATACGTATCGTACGTATCGTATGGTACCTACCGGTATCACATGTCGCAGTGGTGTGATTGCGACAAATACAGTTACAAGTTCGGCTGTCTTTTTTTAACGTATCCAGTACGAACAGCTAACTAATGGACGGTCGTTTAACAAAACCTGAGCCATACTTTCAACAAGTCCTGCCATTGTTCGGACTCTTTACAACGCCCCATTTTTACTTACTTTCATTGTACTTTATTTTACGTTTGTTTCAGCAATTTTTTTGTGAATAGCTTCCATTCTTATAGGCTGTTTGCAACATTCCGTTTGGTTCCGAATGCTTTAGAGTTGTATCTCTTATTTCATTCACTGATTTAACGCGTGGGAGTTATTGCTATTAGTTTAATATTAAGTTGTCACGTTTTTAGATTCATTTCACTTAGATTGAAATGTTTACTGGATAACCCGTAAATCGTGTTCGCTTGTCACCTTCTCTTTTCTTTTCAACCTTCTCGGTTTAAATTATCCTGGAGGTTTAGCTCGATTTCAGAGTCGAAGTCTAATTCCGCTTCCATTAGTTAGCTACATAAACATTAGCACCAACCACATATGTATTTTTGCATTGGATACTTATTCTGACTTTTTTTGAAAGCTTACATATTTTTTTTATCTCCATGAGACAAAGATTTCGTATTCAGTAAAATATCATTTGGTCAACTAGGAGTAATCGGCTATGTTATGAAGATTCTCATTCCTCCGGCACAAATCCTTTATTCTGGGCTCTATATTGAACATGGGGCGCATAGGTGAAGCCAAAGATAATGAAACGCATATTCTTTGGCTTTAATTACGGCGACAGATTAATGCAGACATGATTGGCGAATCTATGGTCTAACTTTTCTATGGCTGCCATTTTGTTCGGAAACGACCTATCACGATCAAGCGTCAAGAGGAAAGGTCACATGATCTACTCAGTTTTACGAGGTGCAAACGGTACAACTTAGTTTTGTCAGAAATTCTTCTTGCTGCAAGTATTGAGGCTATATCAACTGATAGTGTTTCTGATGTAAGACAACTCGGACATTTAAAAAATTTTGTATGTTGTCTGATTATTTGTCAAGAACGTCTGTAAGCATGCATCTAAGACGTAAGGTTAGTTGTTTTTGTATAGTCCAACAATGACTTGACTGCCATTTTGGGATAGAAGTTAACCATTATCATTAAAAGTCGGATATTGAAGATCATTCATCAGAGTGTAGTCAGAGATGGTTGTATGGTTTTATTAAGGTTTCATTGAGCAACCATGCATTTTCCTTCCGATTATTCTACAAAGACGTTTCTATCTACCTCTTTAATATGAGAACTACAGCGCCAGCAACTTTCTTGTTGTATCCTATTTTACCTTATCTTCACGTGCGTTTGTTTGGTTTTAAGCAGACATTACAAATTAGTTGTTTGAGTTAATAAACCTAATCCGGTCTGGCGCGCTTCACGTTCTAGTTGTGATTATTCAATACAGTTATAATCTGACTTGAAAAAAAACTGGTTTAGCATTACAAAAGGTTTTCAACTGCAGAAACAATCACGCTGATCCAGGATGAACAATTCTATGCTTATGGGTGAACTAACGCAGTTAACATTTCACAATGGTAGTAGTGGTGTTTAGTTTTCTTTTAAATTTTCGCGCACACCTATTTTTCTGGATTATAAAGGCACACTGAAATCATCGATTCTAACTACAATTTTAACATCGCTTCACTACAGAGGTATACCAAACAAATCTGTGATCATGCTGTTGGCACTTTGCTCGCACATCCCAGCTCATGTTAATGTTTACAAAAAACTCTGACAGTTACGTCGATTTTTGTTAATTTCGTTCAACTTATTCAAAGAATATAAAATAGAAGATTGCTCACGGCATTCACAGAGTAATAGTGTAGATATCGTAACTGATGAAAAGCTCATCTTCATAATTATAGACAGCAATGGTTCACCTTAATAAATGATTACCACACAGACAATAAGGAAATAGCAAACATTATCATAGAAGTGGACTATAGAGAAGGAAAAGGAATCAAAATATTGGAACACTTTTACGCACGAACCTAAACTTTCTACGTCATGAACACAACTGAAATGACAGTGAAAGTGACACAGTCCTTGACAGAAAACTATCCGACCTTAACTATGCCGAAAAATGATTCCGTATCTTTTAGATAATGCTTTGCACTCCGTTATATATTTCAAAATGTATCCTGCCATTTCAAAGTGTAAACTACTTTTGAGGATGTCTACAGTTAGGGGGATTTAACGTTAGATAATGACGCTAAAGAACCTAATAATCGGTTCGCTAAAACAAAAGACTCTGGCGAAAGGAAAGCAGCTCTTTACGGCTTGCATACAAAGGACAACTGCATGAGCCGTGTTACTCTAGGAAGGAGAAACGTGTCTGTTTGCAATAGAAAGCATAAACCATTTACGAATTATTCTATACTGATGTCTGTATGCAGTCGCTTGTATCATCATAACAGCCCTGAGCCTGACCAAAAGGTACTGTGGCTCGGGCCGCCGTTCACCTCAACAGTGACGTGGAATATCCTAGAAGAAAACGATACCAAGAAGGTTGAAAATTATTAAAAGAAGACTAAGCGGAAGAACTAGAAATGTTAGGGATACAAGTACGCCACTGACTGCGATATATCGCCATCTGGCTTGTATATGATGATGTCAACGCAAAAGTGGCGATAATGTTAGGAAGACTGCATTTTATGGTGCGCATTCCGGGAGTTCATTCAATGAATCTTTAATAATATAGGAACCCCGGTAGTCATACACTAAGAATGGAAGCAAACCCCTTCCATGCCGAACAGTCTTGTTATGGTCGCAGACGAAGGACACAATCTGTGGGATGGAAAATTTATTATTGTTATTGTTATTATTATTATTATTATTTTAGAGTCAGTCGCCAATAAGTCATTTACCGTAAGTGGAGTTCGCCTCCCAGTTAAGGTTTTTAACAAGTACAGAATCAGTAACTGGAGACGCTAAGTATGACGACGGTTGAGCAGACTCATTAGTATGAAAGTTAACGTTATTTGATCAAGCTGCCTGTGCAGTAAGTAAAGTTAGTGAGACGGACCATTAAAATCCACCGAAAAGCTGTCAGTTTTAATTGTAGCTTAAATATTTGTTTGCAAGTAGACATTCAGACATTGAAGGTTTGAGGTTGAACAAGGTACCATGTAATCATTTATCATCATATTCCTTGTTTCATGATCAGAATTTGTTAATCTTCCTGTGATCATACAACGGTTAGAAATTTGTATTGACTACTGACTTGTTGGTGCCTGTCGTGATGAGGCCATTCTATTTATTTTTCTGTCTTAATTCCAGTATGAACCGTAATTCATGTATCATAGTAAGGTTTGAAACTTTAACAGATGTCAAGCCTGAAATATGCGTGAACATATCAGCTGAAAACTAACCAAACCAATAATCACTAAACAGGATTATTTGAAACACGTATTTGAAGAGTGATGGCTTTATGTTTTTGTCTGTAAAAAAAATTAAATGGGGCTGTGGAGTGATGTAGCTTCTGTATAGCATTTTAGACTACATAATTTTTCTGTTCTTTTTACATTTTACTTTCCTCACACAAAAAATGTACCCTTGCTACATCTACGGAATCTTTATATGAAAGTAAACAGACGTCCGTTCTTCCACTGGTCACATGATTTCGGTAAGCTGAATTTCGGAAATCAACGGGTAACGAAAGCTGCCATCAAATTCAGCCTAGCCGCTGAGCTATCTGCTTCCATCGTGGATTGTGAATCATTTCGGAGCGGTAAGATGGATTAAATTCATCGAAAATACTTTTGAATTAATGTGATAGGACTGTAAATCAGCATATCTAATATGGATTATCTATTCTTCATCACCTTTCTATTTATGCTCACTTTTATGTTGTTTACATTGTTGTACACGACGTTTAGATCTCAGCTCACACACAATCATGAATAATCGCAACACAAGTAATTCCCTACTGCATCGGCCGTGCTTCTTCTTCTTCGTAGTTGTGTATCAGTTAAGCGTCAGTGTAAACCACTGATGTATTGCTGTCTATGATGATGATGATCAGATTTACTTTATTAATTGGTGAGCTTATTATTTTTCAACTGTGTTCTTTGTACTTAGATATTTTGTGCGGTAAATGAGCATGGTTGTTTGTGCAGACCTATAGACCTTCAATTCCATATGTGGACTTGAAGTGGGCGGATTTCAGTGACATATAATGTTGTAAAAAAATGTAACATGTGAAGTAGTAGTTCGGTCATTCTGAAAAATATCCATAGTTTCTGTGTAAACGCGTTGAACGTCGTGCTATGAAACATACGGTGTATACATGCGCCTCGCTAGCCAGAAGTAGTTTCGAGTTCACAACAGAAGTTCCTTAATGAGAACAATGCCAAAATGGATTAATTTCAGTCATCTTGTTTTTTACAAATTATATAATGTACATTAATGATTTTTATTCTATTTCCAGTCTAGTTCCATCTAACTGTTAGAAAATTGACCATCTGAACATGGCGAAAACCGTAGTTCGGACAGGGTTGCAGCGTTCGGAAACTTTGATCGGCTACATACCGCCACCCACGCAACAGTGTTGCTTGGTGGCACAAAAAAGTGTAATTACATTATTTCAACGTTTACTAAAAGGGAGCTTAGGATACTGGCTAGAGAAGCCAATCGGTATATATATGTTGCCGTCATTAGAATGAGCCACTTCGGTTAAATCGGATAGCCTCTGCATCCGTAGCGAAATGCACATGTTCGTGATCCGATAAATCTATCGTCCCAGACCGTTTGCAACTGATACTTGTACTCGTCAGGTTCATGTATGTAAGCTTTCATTTTCAGGGTTGTTTCGCTTCAGCTTTATGGTGCATTTCTAAAACGATAGTTAAATTGCATTAGTGGAATAGATCTGTGACTAACTTGGTAATAAACTTGGTGCACGCTAAAAATTACAAAAAACAACAATAACGTTTGTTTACTGCTGGCTTTCATATAGATTGAACATAACCCACAGTTGATCGCAGCTTTCGTATTCCTATAGACTTCTCAGTCATCTCCTACCGAACAGCAGAATCACCAGACTCAAGTTTTGTACTCGTTAGAGCTGGTCAGTAGTGCATATCCTCGCCACTGTCCGGAATTGAACCACGGACATGCTGTTCATGAGGCAACCGTGTTTACCACTGCGCCATTCACCTCACATTAGCAAGCACGACCGAATTATCATATGTGAACACCCAACCACTTTGGCTTGTGATTGCATCAAAGTTTGTACAATATTATTTGTTACTGTCTTATATGGAACGTAGTATACGTGCATATATTTATATCACCTTGCGCTAAACCAATTATGGTGTTCGCATTCCTATATATACAGTAAAATTACTCATATTTCGTTTAACCCCTTTTTTATCCGCTTCGCCCAGAAGTGTATGAAACTCGATGAATGCATAAAAATTGACCTTCGTTCGTACCAAAAAGAAATGCAAATCGTGTCAAACTACGATGTAAATCAGTAATGTTGCTGAGTGATCAGTTCAAAGCTTGTATTTTTAAAACCGTGATTAAGGGTCGTAAGCCTTGTTTCCTTCGACATTTTTTTGTTAATGAAATTTGTTTTGATACTGCGGGTAGATGTAGTTCACGGGGATGAAGAGTATTAATATCTGCAACAGCACACCTCAGAATATGAGATTCCTAGACGGACGGTAACAACTTTATCGCGAATATTTTATCCTCCCCCGCCACTGGTGCCAACTGATCTTTTTTCTTTGATTAGCATACCTCGTGAATGGCTTTCAGAATTAGTACCTGTTGGAAAGTGCCCTTATTTTGGAGCGCATGACGTGCTGACATGTTTGTCAGACAATCAGATCCTGATAACTGTGGATGATCGGCCATTTGGTTTCACACTGATAGTACCAAACGTTTCGAATTATAAAGGTTGCAATTGTGATCTGTACTATAAAGACTGATGTAAACTCTGGCGATCACTCTTGTCAAGGTGTGGTTTAGCCGGTTGTGGTGAATTATGGAGTGATTATCACGATATCAATTATGTGGTCAATTAACTATCCAACCTACGACGGCACGGTATGACGATTGCTAATAATGGCAACTAGAAGAAGTTGGTTGTTAGCAGAAACATCTGCTACTCACCCGTGAATGCTTTTGCTTCGCAAAGGCTTGATCATATAGGGTACGCCAGCTGTGTTGTTTACATTGATGACAAAATTATTTACTCCTGACTGAACGTCCTTAGCATACGGGTGGATCATTCAGATGTGTCACAAGGCAATCTCGACCATCTTTCAAAACCATGCTGTTTGATATGAACCCCCAATTTCCCTAACTATGTTCAATCTGTATCTTGGTTTGGTTTAAAAATCAATCTGATTACAGCTGGAATCCTCTTCTAAAAAAGATACGCGATTAGATCTGAGAGTGGTTGGAGGTATAAATTCACGTATAACGGGCTACTACTATCCGCTTATCAAGAAGTTGTCCCAGGCAGGTCGAGGACAGTCCAACCTCAAGATTTAGATAGCTCGTGAATTTAGACAATTCACTCTATATGTTGGAGGATATGTATTCGAATTGTATCAGTTTCCATTCACGTGAATGAAGGAAAGGTTTGTTACGGTGTGGGCTTAAATCATTTGGTCCATAACAGGGTACATTAGAAACTCAATGTGATTACACAGGAACTATGCGTATTCTCTGAAATGGTTCGGAATGAACTACCGACTTAAACATTGTTCTTTTCAGAACAATCAACTAAAACCTCATTGTTCATGCAAATATCAGGACGGTTATTAAAAGTTTCCTATGCGGTTTCGAAAAAACGCACAACCACGGAACGTAATATTACTCACGTAATGCATAATTCTATTTTAAAGTAGACAAATATTGAAGGAACCGAGCAATTATAAAAGAAGTGTGCAACTTGAGCTTAATCAACTGCTTTTTGCCGTAAGTTATAAGTTGCACAGTTTCCTGAAATCTGGTGATACTGTTCAGGTTGGCCTTTTGGTTAAATATTATGTTCATATTTTTCTATTCAAATCAATTACGTCACCTTCAAAATTAATGGCATATTTGCTTTGGTTATACCGGTGACTCCTTGGAGCCTTTTGTTAGTGTCAATAGTTTTCTGTGATAAAAGAGTCCAGTCAATGATGAGTCAAATGCCATGCCGTAGAAACATTCTTGGTTTGCCACGTATTCCATCTACCTCGCCATTTAGTTTGGCTGTTGGCGTTAATGACACTGTTCGATTCCATGTCCGCACCCTCTCGTTTGTTCGACCGTCTAAAGTCATAATAGGAATTTCCGGTCGCTTGCCAACTGACTGGTCGTGCTCTGCTTTTTGTCGTGCGTCGCTCATAGTTCATTTTTCCACTCTACTTTCAATAAGCGTCGTTGTCCATTATTCAGTTTTATGGTTTAATTGTTGGGAATAATAGGCATGGTTCTGGATGTAGAAACGTTTCATTTCTCTACGAGGCGACTCAAAAGGCTGGAGCAATTTACGCGATAGGTTTACGGTCATTTTTCGAGAAGCTTTAGTCAGTGAACGCCAACTCTGTCGATGTACTCAAAAGTTCAAACCGAGTTCGTCCTGGAATTTTTCTCTTGTACTTCATTTGTTAATTAAGATATCATCTTTGTTGAATGCTCAAAATTAGTTTCATTTCAGAAGCTCACACTCCTCCTTCGGAGTAAGTGAACCGACAAAGATTTCGTTCGTGTGCATTATGATGACCTGTTTAATTTAAGTTTGCGGAAATTTTGTCGCAGACATTGACTGAGACAGGTTTTCTACACAGGATCACTGAAATTGGTAGTTTCTTTAAGTGGGACATACTTGTGACGTTGGTTGTTATCACCTGTAGTTTCTGTGCGAAAATAACTGCATAAAGTGAATATCTCCCGACTAGTTTCTTTGAAATGTGCACACATTTCAAGCTACCAGCGTGACTATACGCTTCTTGTGATGATACTATGGGACGATGTCTTGGTGAACTCCATGAACTGGACCTAACAACAGTATGGTAATAGCCAGGCTGTACAACATAATCAGCAAGTCATAAGATTGTTTTTATTCAAATATAACGTTTTGTCTTATAAGTTTCACTCGGTCGTGAACGATTCGTGCAAGCCGATTCTAGGTACAGAGATGTGGGTGGTAGTGAGACCACCTTAGACGCCCCCAAAAATCCTAAACTCCCAGGGACGTGCGAGTTGTCTTACCGGTACCACCGGACCTGTTCACATTATCTTGCGGACACGAATTTACTACAAAACACTAACATCAGAGTTAGTGTTGTCGTGAGTAACGCAGCTATACTTATGACTGTACAGTGAATCCGTGCTATCTTTACTGCTGTAGGCTACCTTCACTAGATAGTACCGTTGGGATCGGCTCTCAACCAGTCTGACGACTGCTTGAATTCAAAAGGTTGACTGGAGTTCCCATCGACATTTATCCCCCCTGGCGGCTGCCGTACGGTTCTCTCACGTTTAACTCCCTAGCATCTTAAATTATTGCGTTGAAGTCCGCTTGTGAACGGTGAGTGAAGCAATGGATGAAGTTTGTTTGCAGATTCGCCGTCTTCTCATCACGACTTCCGCTCTGCATTAACCTAAGGCTGGGAAAATTTTTGGCGCACAAACCAAGGGACTAGCATCACGACAGAAGATTTTGGTAGTGCTAAGTTAGAAGGGCAACAGTACCAGGTGCAGTGCAGACGGGGTGTGATTCTAGATATAAAAGGGATAAGGCAAGGAAGGAATTCGTTAATACCACCACAAGTTGCTCTTTCTTTTTTAATGCCTACCCCTTGAGGGTCACGATGTATTTCTTATTTCGCTCGACGTACAAAGTTTTAAACAAATTCAACCCATGTCTACTCACGATGGCCCCAATGACAACTTTCTTCTAAAAAAGGGCTAATGTTGTTGGGTTAATGGCGTGTGTACTTTACACTCTGCAAATGGCTTTTGCAACGGTAGGACAGATACACACTCATTCTAAACAGTAGAACTATAAGCCTTTTCAGGCACTGTTTATTTTACTACTATCATGCATTATGGCCATATGAATGTGAACAAAGCCGGTTACTGGTAAAACGGAAAAGATGAAAATTGAGTTAATATCGATATTAACGTAAGGCTGACGGTTGCGGAGTGAGTAAGTTCCTTTGGCCCCCACAGGTGTACTACTACATTGCCCTGCAGAAGACGCACTTCCAACTTCTGTGTCAATCAGAGTATCATATTTTTCGTATCGATGGTAAAGATGAGTGCATGAAGTCTGAGATTAAGTGAGATGATCCCCAATAAAATTATACGTATGCAAATATTAACACAATCGTTCTTTTATATAATGCAGATTACTAACTAGACGCTATAACATCTGTAAGATGTTTGCTACGTTCACGGGGTAGTAGATTGTAAGTGTAGTAAGTTGCAGAAACGGTATCAACCTATTTATAGTCCTTCAATTCATAGGGTATTGTACATGTTTTCTTATTTCGCTTATTTGTATATACTGTCCGCACCACTTGTCCTTGTACAAAATGAACAACACCTGTTCGAATTGATTCTACTTATCAATACACTTTTGGTGCGAGCGTCTTGTCTGCTTGGTGCTTCTGTTCCACATAGATCGGGAATGCCTATTTTAAGCTATTCATTGACTGCATTTTGAACAGACTATTGGAGTTTTACACCTTTGTATGCGGATAGTCTCATGCAGACTCATGGGTCTGCTGGCTTTAACTATGTGCATAAATGAGCGTCCTCTTATAAGAGCTTCCCATGTAGCACACTGCCCGTCGGAACGTGCTGGTATCCCTTGGGTTTCGGCGGGCATTGCGAAAAATTTTGGAAGTAGGAACCCAAACAGAGCATTATGAAATTAGTGTAAGTCAGCTGATTCCACTTTGAAAAATTTGGCATTATGTTCTTCAAATTAACTGATGTTTGTTTAGGCGCATTCGGAATTTCAGACATTTTCTTATGGCTGCGCCGTAATGATCCTCGAGGTAGGTGCGGAAAATGTTGGATGTTTTCCTTCATAAGTTTAAGTAGATCCACTTGATTTTCACATACTAGAACGTTGTTTCGGAGCCGGTTACGTTGTATTTAATTGTTTTCGGTAAAAGGTGGGTTTAATTACGTCGTTTCAGCCTAATTTAGGGGTGAACTGGGTTGTAACGACCTGGAGATTTCACTGGCCTGCCAACGGTATGATGTGCAAAATAGTTCCAAAACTCATAATCACATATTATACCTAGGCTATTGAAAAATTTCGCATGATGTCCGATTGCTTATCTACATGCCATATGACTACGGCGCGAACCCGAATGCACACGTGTCACACTCACTTCCGGTTTAATCGCTTGTCGACGGCCGGTCTCTAGCCCCTCTAGCTAACCTACGTGTCGGTGCCATTTCTAGCGCAATAAGAGACCATCTGTTTATTTCGTGCAATGAATATTCCGTCTCTTCTCTCAACGGCCTTTTGTATTTTGCGTCTGGTTAATTCGTACCTGGGGAAAACGACTTAGTGCACCGTGCACTAAAGGGTCGTTTCGGGATACGTTAGGGGTAAATTAGGTGAATTTGTGGTAACTTAAAGGTGGATTTGGTGGTTTAGGTTTAGCTTATGGCAAAATTATGGCACGGGGAATGGACCAACCAGAAGGTTTGTGTGTCACGCTCCCCTATGAACACGATTCATTTTTCCCCGCGTATTCCCGCTTTTTTTGTCAAGCGGCCAATCAGGTGTAATCGTCGGGGAAACGGCGTGGTGTCCACGGCGAAAGCGTTTTCTCCGCTGTTTTTTAAGCCAATCAAACGCGGAGGTTTTACGGACCAATAGCAGCTCAGTAAAACGCACGCTTAAATCAGCTGTTCTTGCTAGTATTCCCCCCGGTTATCAACCTGCCGCATAGCGTCATCCCAGTTATATCGCCCTAAAACCTAACCAACCCTTAAAATACGGCTTTTTTCAATACGCCATTTAAGGGAAAACAACTTGTATCACTCAGAAAAGTAGGCATATTAATGCCACATATTTACAACACGCGTACAAAATGTCGAGCGTTAATATGCATCCAGATCGAAAGCATTTTGTTCATCCAGATCGACAATCCGTATGTTCTCCTGTTTAAAAAACGATGCCGTTATAATACCTGACTACCATCCCCACTTTCTCGTGCGCATGGACTTGGTGTATATATTTTGTCCCTTGCGCAATGCAACCACCCTTTACAACATTCATTAAGGATGCTGTCTTCGATGATTGCGTATTCAGTTCTCTCATGCACTTGCCCTAAGT
>LUCH01001619.1:0-43919 GCA_013368495.1 Paragonimus heterotremus
ATGCAGGAGTTTGCTCAATGAACGAATTCTCTGGCCGAGCGTCTTTTGCGGTCACAACAGAATTACCATTGCAAATGTTGAGCGGACATCCTTGATCTTACGTCCGCTATGGGATTTCACTCCTGGGGTCTATTTCCGTACACATCATGCATTAAGAACCTGAGGTGTTATCGGAGATTTTCAGTGATGAGGAGGAAGCAAATATCTGCTAAACCTGTCTACTCTTAAAAAAGAATTTATAGATCAATCTGACCAGTTAAAATCACTCGTTTGCCTAAAATCTTGGGCTGCTCAGAAGTTAATAACTGAGTTTCATTACCGGACATACAAATCAGTGATTGTATGGCAGCTGACTTCCATAGGTGTGAAAGTCCACTCACTCTGAAAATCTGCCCAATTAAGCATAGTTTCGGTTTTAATTTTATTCCAGTTTTCTTGTCAGTTGGGTTCATCTCAAGTCAATGTTCAGTCCACTCGAAAACCTAATGACCAACTCAATCATCTCAAGTGCAAAAGGACCTTTATCCTGTCAATCAAAACTGCAAAAATAAGTGAGATATTAGCAACTAATTGTAATCCTATCTTACAAAAACGATATAAGAATGCATGCTAACAAGAAATGTTCAAAACAAATGAACAAAGTTTGAAGGTTACGACTGGATTACGATTATAGTGCATGTGCGTTGTTTGTCCTTGAAAAATCAACAAAGAATCACTAATTGTCAACAGTTTGGACGTTAATATAATTTAACAATTCTCTATAGGAGTTGACGGTCCGATATCACAAACCCTTACTAGGACGTACAGGCGATCTCTAGTCCACAGTATCTTACTGCACAAGTCATTCGTTTGTGTCGGTGACTAGATCAAAGGTCCCAAGTTATGGTAAACCATTTGGCGACGTGGACATCTGTCGGTTTGTCAAGCTAGATGTCATCACAAATGCAAATGAACCGACAAGTGAAGTGAGACGAAATGCACAACTGCAGATTAACTGTAGTTCCGATGAAATAGCAGTTATTGAAAATGAAATTCGGTAATAATATACCAGTTAATGACAAGAAAGTAAAGCGTGATGAAACATACACACAAGGTTAAATGGGCCAAACCAAGTTCACAGTTTTAATCTTTAGATATCTTTAGTGGTCTGCCACTAAATCAAGTGGTCTTGTCACAGAGGGGCACTGTTTCCTGATTGCTTTCTCTCTCTCTCTGTTATATGGTACTGAACAACACTTGTTTCTTTTTACGTTTCTGATACAAACCATTTTATCAAAACCTATTTGCACGCGTTGGGCCGGCAATTATAGATCGATAATGTTACCTGATTGCGAGGAATTTTATTTTACGCTCGTCATTGTCAAGCTTATCTTCAGGTCAGCTCACCATATGTTTTTTGGCCAATGATAGGACTGTCTCCTCGTTCTGAAATTCCCCACTTGACTATACAACTGGGTAAATACCAACGTGTGATTTCGTATATAAATACGTCCCACAGTACTGTGCTTTATTTGAGATAACGTGATGATGTCAAACGTAGTTGTTGATGTTGATTAGTATGTTTAGCCAGAAAAACCAGCATTAAAGGCTCCAAATATCTGTTCGACCTCTTTTCCCATAAAAGTTTGTTTTTATGTCTACCCAGTACACGACATCAAGTTAATCGTACTGTAATATTTAAAATATTCATGAGATGTAAATTACACTCATGAAATTCACCCGATTTGTGCCCATAGCTGGAATAAAATCACACCGGTTATTATTCCTGAAACTTGTCTGGGTGTCAGTGTGGTTGGGAATTGGTGTATTTGCTTGAGTGTGCAAATGTGCCACGTCTTTACACATAACACGCGACGGATATGTTTTCACGTGTTAGTCGAACTCACGCTTTCCATTGGTTTGCTCACGATTGCATCTGAGAGGTGCAAGACCTGTACGAATTTATTTTGGGTGAACAGCATGGGGTTGTACAGCCTCACTGCGACCGCTTGTGTAGTCACTAACAGTCTCGCTCTGACAGATCGAGAATGGACAAAGATGCATTATGGAGAGATTTAATTACCCCATCCAACAATGTTATCTGATGGACTGAAGGATAACGTACACCGTCGGTTAAGATAAGTCTGTCAACGAAATAGCGGTTAAGAAGTATGATTAGTGCAAAGGTTGGAACAGTTAGTTTCTTTCAGAAGTTTGAATGAAACAATTAGAACACGAATAGTTCTACATACAAACATTTCGTACTGACTTGTCAGTTGCTAGAGTTCACCAGTAGTGCATGTTCTTGTAACAACTAACGTTTGTTCACCAGTTGTTCGTCAGGGAGTTGAGTAGAGCTGACATTTGAACTCCTTTTCACGTTTTTATCTTGCGTGATGTCATGTCAATAGCTTGTTGGCTACAATAATCTCCTCAGAAGGACGGATTTTAACCGGTGACTTTGACGTGTGCATAAACTACCGGTGAACTCTAACCGGAACGAAGTTAGTGTTTGCACTTCCTTTAGAACGGAGTTAGCTGGAAGAGTTTGATGAATGCAATAAACGCAATCGTATGTCGGTAACGTTCGTTCTTAAGTGAGAATAACCTAATTATTGTTGGTGGGTAGGTCTAATTGATTGATTTGGATGTTGGGACGGCCTGTTCATAAGAATGCTAATACTATCGAGATAAAGCAATCATTCACGGTAATCGCTTTCACACTCCAGGAAAAGTACGGTCAAGCTAATTTTCGATCCAGTAAGCTAAAACCAATGATCGGATTTACCTACCACACAAATTCACCCAGCTGTTATGTGTTTAGGTGTATACCACATAATTGCGGTACAGCATACTTACAATGACAAGCGCGTCAACGAGTCCCTTGGTTTCCATAAATTTGGGGGTCATTCCAGACACAGGGAAAGCATTCCACAGTGCGATTTGGAAAGAAGTCATGAGCCATTTACCTCAGTGGCCAATGTTTCTACGGTCTGGCTCTCAGAATCTGAATGGTAACCGCTTCAGATCACCAATCTGGTTAGCACCCAGTCTTCAGTCTAGATTGATAGAGCGAGCATTAACTAGACCATGTGACATGTCAAAGTCCAACAAACACCTTACGGTGTAAACATTGAAAACGACCATCTGTCGTTAAGTTAGCTGCAAGGTTTATTCAGAAAATCATCCTAGGACACTCAGTTGCATATGAGATAGTGAAGCTTGACAGATCTTAGTGACCATTCTGACACCATTCTGGAGATAACAAATTAAATCTGTCAAGAAAAAGTGATATTTATTTAGCCAGGTTGGCAACTAACAACGCGATCATCAACCGTAACCAATACAACTATAAGAACGCGAATGAAGAATACACGCACAGTTTAACAGTGGGTAGCTCCTAATAATGTCTAGCCTCACATACTCATTATCCAATCTTATCAGCAAGTTTCAGCGAGATAGTCCAAAACCCGTTAAACACTGGTCCATAGATAACTATTTGTTATTCACCGTCATTAAGCAAAATATCTTCCAAAATTGTCATTAACATTATGTAGACTATCATACGGGCGACAACAAACTCGAGGTGTTCAGAAGCAGAAAAATCGTTAGGGATTATAGTGATGAAAGGCTTACGTCGTCCTAAAAGAAATGTACAGATCGGATAGTGGGTAAACTACACCAAATCCACTAGAAATAGTCTAAAGACGAGTTCATCCCCAGAGTGGTTTCCACAAAGCACCACTCCACCCCACCATCTCTACGGAGAGAAACACGCTAGATTGTTGCCCGTAATTATAAATGTCGTGGCTCTTATTTACGGTATTCGGCAACCAGTTATTGACAAAATCATGGTGTCTGGAAAGAAAATCTCCCTGTAAAGGTTGGCGGCAATGGGTCAATTACCAACGGATTTTAAACACCTGGAAAAATAACTGATGCTAATTTACAAAGTTCTGAATGTACCTGGTTACCCTTAGCACATGGCCTCTCATCATTTATGGATGAGTGATAATGAGTTAGTCTCTTATGCTAGAATTTTAATTGGATATGCTACTATATACTCAAAACTTCTGTCAGTTACTATCAACCCACTGAGGAACTCACTTTCTAACTAAGTAGCCACGGATGATTAGGTTCAGAAGTTCTAAACCATTGTTGACTGGCACATACAAGAGGACCAGACATCATAACGGTTTTCTGCTTATTCCTCTAGCGCACTTCCGCAGATCAGTGGATCTGTGTGTCTGTCAGTTTGCTTGCCTGTCTCGGTTCTGCTGCTTATCTATGCGTTTGTTTTTCGTATCATTATGTCAACATGATGCAATTCAGTGTACAATGGTGGCGCAACGCATGTTTCCTTCCTCACTTGAATTTCTTCTTCTACATCTTCCCCCCCCCCTCATTTTTCAGCCACCTAACAACTGTTTACTGTCTGATCAGCAGATAGCCTGGATCACATAGTGATTAGATTACTTTGTCTGTTGTGCCAACCAGTGCGCCTGTGAACCTATAAATGCAGCATATAAGCAGAGGATTCAATGAATGAACTCTTTACGAAAAATAACTCATTTGCATTGGTCCACACAACGTGTAGGAAATTCACCACAGCACACACCAATATACAAATGAACTCAATGATGATGAGGAAAAGTTGAGAGGTACACATCCAATCAGCTGTGGTTGGTCTCCTTCGTTTCCCGATTGGTTTGTTGAAGTAAGCGCGACAAATGGACGACTACAATCGTACCTTTGCGGATAGTTTATCTGGCACCAATTGTAAGTTCACTCAAAAATCCAAAATACTGAGACCATGGGGCGTGTGAGTGGAGATCTCTTCAGACTGGCTCCCGAGAAGACTGGCTGGCTAAATGACAATGGCAGCACGATATATTAGGCAGATTGGGAATGGAAGCAGAACGGTGTAGTTCCTATAAAGTGAAGGGGGCAAACGGCATCAAACTTTGATTTATAAGCTAAACAAAAATTTCACGTTACAGTACGCAAACAGTCTACGTGATATAGATTACAACACTCCTGAGGAAGACCACCCGAGGTGATTGAAACATAGAATATTACAAATTGCTCATAACTTTGTATTATTCTCAATACATTTATCAACAATTTGTTAAACAGGACTCCCAAACTGTTTGACTTCATCCGTACTAAATTTGGTGCGGATACCCTACAAATGAAATGCAAAGAAGTAGCAAGTTATCTTTGGTCGCATTTATGAAACGACAAGGAGTCATTCAGCAAATATTCGGTGGTCTGCTCTATACTTTCGCAAAACCTGTAACCTACTCAACCAACCTACTTGCAACGTACTCGCCGCCTTTTCACTCACAGTTCGTTTTAGACGTTTCGATAACCAGTCTGTCCGAGACAGTCAAATGTATTCTCAGTCCCACTCGTTTCAGCGCCACATACTGTCACGTCACCCTTACCCAGGACGTAGAGGCTTCATTCGTACAATTCGCGCTTGGACTGACATCTGCTGGTTAGCCGTCAGCAGAAACTTCCGAAGCAAGTCCTGATTTAACGGTTCATTTCTATGCTACGTCTAATTCAACAAGGTTAGGTTCGGCACAGTCACGTTGACAAAGGATACCGTACCACCAAAAATCGCTTCCAACTCTTTGGTGTACACGATAAACGACCGTAATTTTGCATGGGAGATTTTGAGCTGCCTTTCTTTTGACTAGGAAAACAAAAACATAACGCTGATCATTGAGTGCTACACATTGGTCAAGTCGGATCGACACGTTTTCATAAATGCGCTGATCATGGGCTTAATAATGTATACGAGCATAAGATCATGTAACCTAGTAAAGTTTCCCAGGCTATCAAACTCATCCGGCACCCTCCGTAAAGCCACATACCAAGCGGGAGAGAATTTTTCGGTTCACTCTAAGACGAAGGTTTATAGCGTCTTGTGGTGTCCGCTAGTCTTTTCTAGGATCGTGAATCACGCAAGTAGGATTACATAAGGTGTGTTCTGTAGAGACATTTTGGTCGATCTCATCGGTTACAATACACGGACTATGATCAATAAACATGAATTATCTCCACTAAATATGCATTAGGAATGGTTCACAGGCTACACCAGGAATAACAAAAATAACCAGTCACGTTCGAATGGGTCATCATGCGTTAAAAACAAAATAAATTCGAACGAATTCGAAAACAAATAAATCAAAGTTCTGAGCAGGTCGAATGAGGAACTACCAATACAGGCAATATCGATCTAACAATAAGATACATGGAAATTTACGGCAGTTAATAGGTAGCCGAAGAGCAGTCATTAGATCACAGAAATAAATAAACTTAAGCAAGCAGCATAACTATAACATCGAACTAAAAATAATAACCACTTAACGAATAATATGAACCCGTGACTACAAACCCTTAACACCACATTAGTGTAGTGTGTAGTTGTAGGTTAACTACCACTTTCTTCTGCACATAGAGAGAGGGCTTTATAAAGGTGCATCGGAATGACCTCAGCAAAAGATAAAGTGTGCTTTTTAGTTGGACGGTACAACACACGAAAAGCTTTCCTCACTTAGATTACGTATGAAATTTCTTCCAGTTGTTTTGTGCTAGAAGATCGGGTAGCACAAGTTTTGTTAGCCACTTCGGAAGGTATTCCGAGTCACGTATCCCAAATAGTCTCACCACAAGCACAAGTGAATTCACAAATAATGCTAGATGTGGCGAGTGGGTTTCTTGGGTCTGTCCGTGGTATGTGAGACAGCCATGTCATCTGTTTGGTCAGTCTTGATTCTGCCGCGTTGTGTGTAGCTCTGAAGGCACATTTTGGTCTACGTTGGTTGAGAGTGGTTACATGGTCACCCTTGTATGGCAATGTTATGTAGATGGGTTTGTTGAACACTGTTTCGGATATTGACCGTCTCAGGTTTTCTCTAGCATACTGTGAGATAAAGCGCGCTGAGTGGTCGTTGTACACCAGTGTTTGGTGTACAGAAGCTAATTCTTCCTCGCTTGTTTCACGTGAACAAATACTCCGAATCCCACTGGAGAGGATTTGAACGCTTGAACGAGGTTAGCACATAATTGTTGAAATGAATATACTGCTGCGGCTAAATGAGCTTCCAATGCACTCTTTTCGTGATGAACACTTGCATCATTCACAGACCGTTTCATATATAATAGGGAATGTTTGTTACTCCACTGAACTTCCGCGGTGATCGAAATGTTCGGGGTGAGACTATTGAGATATGATCAGAGTTCGTCAGCATAGCACCGTGAATTACGCACGCACATAAATAACATATAACGTATAAAGCCTTGTGGATGGAAGGGAAGTTGCTGTTTGTCCGTGTAAATGCGCAATAAAAATATCATCGAGTACAGGCTCCAGTGGACTTCCGATCGCTACACCATCAAGTTATCGATAAAATTTGCCACCGAATAAAAATGGGGCATTCATAGTACACAGACAGAAGAGTTTACGAATTTTAAGCGATGGTAGTGAAAGGATATCGTCTGACTGTTGGAAATACTATGTAAAGTTGTTACTCAGACTAGTCTGGAAAACATTTTAGTGTGCTGATTCCTTAAAAGATCTCAAAATAAATGACAAGTAAATGGTATCTTCTGATTTCAAAACACTCTTACAAACATTCCACTGACCGAAGTGATATCCATCGTTCGTGACCTTTCTGAAGAGCCTGATATATTTTACCTTGAATTGTAGGCATACTTGTCGTTTCTCGGACCGCTCGTTCAGTCTGATGAAGGCAAATACGGTGTTGGGTGCATCAGAGGTACTTGGGGAGGAATCGACAAGCTTCTTGATGGTGATATCAATGACCGTGACAAAGAGCGCCATCCGGCCTGATACAAGCAACTGTAGGACAAACGTTTACATGGTGATATATATGTGCATTATTTACTCATTCAGACTAAGCACAATTCAGTAATTTAAACCTTATTGTTTCTGTTCATCTGTTTACTGATTCACTCAAGTACACACACTCCAAGTATGTGCTTATATTAAATATAGCAGCAACAGTATGTGTCGTGGTAACAATAGTATGGAGATATTCATTAAACCTTCAGTGTCTCAGACGAGCTCAGCTGGAATGGGCTGGCCATGAACCGAGACGTCTTGAGTGGAACAAGTAAGCCAGATATGTTCACCTTGCCCAGATATGTTTGTGGTGATCGGTTCAAGGATGCCGAATAGAAGACGGGTTAAAACACAACCGCACGTTTCACTATCAACTGGTTACTGATTCTTTGCCCTACAGCAGAAACTATTTGCTCGCCACGGAGTGCCTCATGAGATAGACGGATTTAGTGAAAACGGGAGAAAGATCTTGATTGTCAGCTGTCCAAGCAGTCTACCAGATGTAATACAAACCTCAAAAACAATAGCGTAAGAAGTTCTAGGCGCACACTGTCCCTGTGTGCCTATGACGTTGTGTCCTAATTATGACGCTTTGATCGGTCGTGGTGTGGGTTGCTGGCCATGGCATGTCTGAACAATGCGCTTCTATGAGCACAAGGGTGGGTTACGTAGTCGAATTCCGATCGTTTCAGCTATAGTCAAAATTCAACATTTGATAGCTTTCCAGTGGTCACGGTTGACTTGGTAAATCGGACGAAAAGAGGAGTCCAGGTTGACAGTATGATGAGTATCAACGAGGTGTACAACAGTCGCACTGGTAAATTTCTTGGTGAATGCGCTGTTAATCCAAACTGGATGATGCCCACGAATATGGTCAAATAAGCGCCTGGTGGTGCGATGCATGGTTCGTACGCCTTGGTTCCACTTGCTTCATAGGTGTGAATTAATCATGTCAAAACGTTTTTAGTCTGAATACGGAGCTAGGCGAACAACTCAGGATCCTTAAATTGTGTACTAGCTATACGATTTAACTTGTCGGCCAGGCGACTTACTGAACACGAATCATTCATTCCCCAGTTGAAAACCGTGAGACACGAGAGGACGTAAAAGCACTAACAGTACACTCATGCGCACCATCCTCCCGAATTTCAATTGGGCATGGAGTAAAACGAACACTATTAAGTCGAAACACTAGTCTGGTCAGTCATGACAAATATACTTGCCAGGTCTCTACCGTGTCTTTGAATCCAGCACGTTACTTTTCTTCAAGTCCTCAAATGTTCAAATTAGGCAATCCAACCGGAGTACATCCGTTATACAGCCATGGATTGTGATGCACACAAATACCACAGTTAGCAACGAGAAAGCCACGGGAGCGCCTCTATTGAGATTGCTGGATGTGTTGCTCTATCCCGGTGAGAATATAAACCACTCTAAATCATCTGCCTAACGACGGTAAGACAGAATCCTGAGCTTGGTATGCACTCAACCGCACCTCCAGTACCTGCAACCGGTTTCGGAAGTACGCCATACTGACTGAACAGTCGAAGTCGACCTATTCTAATATATTTGGTTTGGCAAGCTAGTGAGTAATGCCGATCTAGCTCTTGCTGTTAGATAATTGTAACTGTGCGTTGTCATCAATATGTGCCACCTACAAGTCTATATGGTCCATAATTATGATGGCCGTAATCCTACAGTCGAAGAAATCACATTGTTACGCACAATAGTTGACTTAAAACCATCTGGCTACCGCGGTGTTGACACAATACTCGGTGTGAATGTGTGTGCGTCCACGCCCTGTTAATCTCTAATTGTCTTTCGTATATAATCTGTACGTTTTACCTGTGCGATATACCTTCCTTCTGAACTGACGAAGCGCGAAGAAATCAGAGATAGCGAAAAACCTAGTAAATATTAGGCTATCCTTCAAAGAGGATATCGCGATTTTAGGGCGAACTGGCAAACTTTAGTTTAGTTGTATGGCACTTGCAAGATTACCGAACCGCGACTACTTAATCCGGTTACTTGTATCGCCAGTCAATGGAGATCAACCTGTCGATATCAAATCAGACCGAATACATCAATTCTGACGTAACTGCGGAGAAACTTACACCGGCAAAAGCGACAGATCATCAAATTCCATAGTGAAGGAACTTGTATCCGCGGGTTCGTAAACATGCTTCACACTCCGATATTCTAGTCATAGGAATTCGTAAGCCTCCAGTTTCATCGATCGAATGGCCTATCCTGACAGATGGACACATGTGGTTGACCTCAGTCTTTCCTCCTATTAAAGTCCTTTGAACTACCGTTATCCTAAATTATAGTGAGGGTCTTTCAGGTAGGATTGTTTATTGTTTGATATTCAATTCTTCGTTTATATCAACTTATAACAACTGGTAACGTCAAGATGAAGGTTTCCGTGTTATTTGTTGTTTCACAATGGTGAACCAGTACGAAACGTCGTCATCCACCTGTGTTCTTCTGCCAACCATTTTGTTCAAGTTACTGAAACGACATTACTGCTGACTTCATCAGTAGTAATATCACAGCAGCTAGTATAATTTGGAACTATGGGTTATACCACTATTTGCAGAATGCCACTCATGGATCATCCCGTTAATCCTTATGTGAGCATGTTAGTTTTTCATACAGTCGGTGAGACACAGAATTAAATGTTTATTCGCAACATGCTGGAGAACTTCATACACACTATGTTGTGGCTCATTCTGTAGAAGTATTTGTAGATAACCACTTCTGATTCCATGTTGATTATTGAATAGTGACAAGCGCTGTATGATCTAGGCTCTAAAATGGATATCGATTATACTTTGCAAATCGTCTAAGTCAACAGATTTGTGACTGATAAGCTGATTGCAAAAACATTCACTCTTAAAATGATAGATATGGTGTAGGCTTGTTAGACTTTCAGAAACTTGTTTTGTTCTACTACTCAATTACATAATTTACCTAATGATCCTGCCAGCTTTTTTCTCGATCTATTCAGTGTCACCAAAGAAATGAGAGACAGTTCAAGTGTTTTGACGGAAAAGCGTGTTTCCGACGTTTAAGTTGCGATACTCGGCGTGATATTTACAGTCGCGTATTATTCCCATTGGCAGATAGCACGTTTACATTTTGTCATAATGTCTTCTGGATTTGTCGTAGTGACTCACTTTTTGTCATCGCGCTGTGAGATTGCTTGATTACTTCTGGTGTTTTTGTCCACATTTTTGTACAGTAATTGCTGACGCATACCAAAAACATTTAACCATTTTATACTGTTACTGATGTTCATCTTTCCGTAATTTTGCAATTACCTGATTAAGAATACAATAATAATTGACGTACTAGGTTCACGGTCGTTTCCCGCTTATATGAGTTCTATGCGAATCTATTAGAGAAACGGTCTTTTTGCAACGTTAACCGGCGTTATCCACCTCTGTGGTTTCTGACATTCTACAGCAACATACCTCTTGACAGCTTCGGTTACTGCGCTCTCGATGAGCTGCCAACCCTTCACAAAACCTTGAAGGTGCACTCAATTTCATCTATCTTCAATGACGGTGATCTCAATAAGTCCGCTAATTACAGGTCGATTGTATTATTACAGATTGCCCGAAACCTCATAGAGAGCTTGATTTACGACCTCTTATTCGAAAGTTTCGCTAGATTTGTACTGTTGCCCATGAGTCAACATGGAGCTAGGAAGAACTTGCGTTATAAATTCACTTGCTTCTCTAGAAAACTGAACAAAGGCGGCTAACGAAAGTTTTTAGACTTCTCCCAGGCCTTCGACTCAGTAGTCTTTTCAGGTTCCTGCCTGAAAATTTCGTATTTATGGTAAAGACATTCCGCTAATCCTGTGACTCACAGACCACCTCCATGATCGCCGATTTAATGGTCGGTTTTGCACGACGAATGTTGCTCATCAGGATCTCATACTGATTTCTACTGTTCATTCCATCTGTGCAGGAGATCAGACATACAGTCAATTTTCTGTTGTTGTTATTATTCTGTGCTGATGACACTAAAATTCGCCATATACCGGATTGGGTGACTGAAAGCATGATACTGTGAAGCGATTTAAACCTATTTCACCGCTGGGTCCTCCATTTAACAAAACTAAGTATAAAATGTTGCAGTTCCGTCATTCAGGTTGTACAGGTTACCTTGTAGTAAATATCAAAACATACAAACGCTAGTTTGACATCGTTGTATCAAATAACTTTATTCTGTATCTAAACAGTGAGTCAGAAATAAAAAAAAACAATTCAATAACTAACTTATTCACCAGATTGTTTGAATGGTTTCAGGCCGATTGTTTCACTAGTATGTTCACTTAGCTAGTGCACTCAAGTCTTCAGTTTAATAGCTAAGTCTATTGTCCTGTAGTGATCAACGATCATGTGGTTTCTCTAAGGATCCCGGTTGCAATCATGTTTTCTCTCCTGTCCGTTCTGTGCGCATGATTCTTTGCATGCCAGCTATAGCAGACCAGATACGACGTCAGTGCCATCTCCTTAAGTCGTGCAACCAGGTGCACGCAGCGAATGCATGTCTTTTTCTCAATAGATCTATTAAAAACATCTCATTCCCTTCCAAGGTTTGAGCAAAACAGCTAAGACACGAAAACAAGCAAATGGACGCATTTCTTATTGACTCTTCAGTAGCAAGTTTACAATAACCTGAAACGGTTTTTATATCGAACATTTATGGGTGGATAGGATGGATGTTCGATTGATGGGTTAGGCAAGGTCATTAAGTCCAATGCAAAGTCACGCTGACGAACAATTCTTTGTGAACACAGAGAGCCAGATTCTGTTAACTGATGGCGACAGTGTCAGCAAACCGCAAGATCCTTGGGTTGGGATGATTTAATAGAATTCCGAGTGCATAAACTGGGTCGGTTATGTGACCAGTGGTCAGGATGTGTCTTGAGACTGCAGACACCCGTTGCTTGCGTATTTCAACGACATTGTCGTTTTCCGGTAATACGGAATTCTGCGCCCAATTAGATAAATGATCCCTCACTCCGTAGATCAAGCACCTCCCAGTTCTGCTCATGTACCTTTTTGCAGTTACACATAGACTGGTAGACACAATACGACGTTCCGTCAACAGGTTGTTGTCCCTTGAGTGAAGTCACAGGCAGCAGTAGGCTAGGTCCGAATTACTAACCAAATTTCCGTTGTGGTAACTGTTCATTTAATTGAATCCAGTAGTCTTTGTTTTGTTTGATGCATACTGTAATCACTTTTAAAAGGAGATTCTATATAAACCTTCTTCCTTCTGTTCAAATGGCGGTTTCGGTCTACTATATCTATCTATAAAACTGTTACGATGAGCAATAAACTGTTTTACAGACAGGATCAATTCTAGCTCCTCCACAGGACTATGCTGTGTACAGGTTCGTCGTGCGCGTGTGAACAGTGTATACGCTAGTTCATGTTTGTGATGGATCACTGTAAAACTACTAAGGTTCACATCTTGACGGGACCGTATGGATTTCCTGTAGACAGCTCTCTTAGCAGAGCCATATTCCCGGCAACTCACGAGTACGTCTAGAAACTACGACCAATCATCAGTCTCAAATGCACATGTTATCGTCAAGTTACGATGACAACTACTTAAGCGCTGTATTAGGTTATCTATTGCCTGTTTGGACCGACTGAATACTAGTGTATCATCAACGCAGCGTTTTAGTATGACAGGCTCGCTATGTTTGCGACTAACTCTTGCTCAATCCACAACATGAAAAGTCTGCTTAAATGAGCCGTGATGGAACTCACACGACTACCCCGTCTATTTGACGGTAGAATTGATCGATAAAACGAAAGCTGATATTTTCATCGCATACCATCTATGGAACACAACTCCTCAGCAAGACTGACGTCGTCTAAGCCACTGATCACTGCAGAAGAACCTTCAATAGAGATTACCTGAAACTTTTGTTTTAATGGAGTTAGGGTAGTGACTAACCAGCGCGCAGCACAAAATAACAATGTAGCGAGGTTTTGTTAACAGAATTCAGCGCCGGTTGTTACTCGCTTTTGCATTCCATGTTTAGTTATGATTCATGTTGCTTTAATAATGAAAACACTCACGGCAATTTGTACGTCTTATGCTATGATGTATTTCTGTGAAAAATGAACTGTGTAATTTATTAGATCAATTCTCAATGTATTGCAAGCGTCCGTGTAGAAGCAAGATCTCAGCCTGCTCACTGGTTCCCTACTAGCAGATAACTAACGAGCAGAGAATCTATCGCCGAAACTTGCGTTTTACAAGTAAAAAGTATTGTTTGGACAATGCTTATCGTTAGTTTGGGTCTATTCACTTTAGAACACCCTGCTTAACTCTATTGTTACAATCCGTTCACGTGTGTAAAAGTCGTAAATTATGCACCACCTGGCTAATGTTGAAAATTTCCTACTTTCCAAAGCAAAATGAAAAAACAGTAATTTTGGTATCTACCTCGAATTTCCATGGTTTATTTTATAAACGAGAAACAACAGTACAGTGACGAAATACAATTGGTTCTGAAGTCTCAGCTTTTCCATCGGTTGACTCAGCTCAGTCTCACCTCGTATCAATGAGTTTGTCTAATCTGACACTTTTACAACCGTAACAGAGTAGTCGGAACTTCGTACTACGTCCTTCTGAGACATCCGCTTTGTTCACTATTTCATAATTCTTTCAGCAGGCACGTTAGGTCATCATACATGATAGTACATGTACGTACACCCCTGTGTAGCTCTCAAGTTACTTGATCGCTCTGGAAGAAGACGTAGTAACTGTCCTGTCACCTTTAACCGATTGTTCCATGAGTTAGACATCTTAATCACGTTGAATTCACAAAATTCACCTAGTTTCATGAAAGTTATGTGAGGCGCTAATAAACAATAGAGTATTGCCGTCGTTCACTTGCTGGAAATTCGTTGCATTTTCTGACATTGACAGCATCTTCTGCACTTACACGTCCTTGTTTAAAATGACTGCCCAGGAGCCCTTGTCTGACATGTATTATTACATTTTTTTTATTTAAGATCTCTTAGTGATTGTAGGTGGTGCTTCGTGATATCGCATTGCCTGTTGATTAGAGTCATGATAAACCCGTTAGCAATATCAGTGAGTTCGGTACGGAGCTGACCTACGTTGTCGGCAGTAGTCGGCTGAAGATCCGATAACTGATCAGTTAGGCTCTGAAAGTGGAATTCAACATAAATACGATTAAATCTATGTGATGGTGTTCCATAATCCAGACTCAAAGCTAAGGCTGAATTATCAAGTGCAAACGTTAAGCCACTGTCATTTGTGAGTGCCATTCCGGTTGTCTGATCGGCTTGACAGAGTTGCAGTTACAGCCTGTTAACTCCGTCCGTTAACCCCATGATTAGTATTCATGACTCACTAACGTTTCCCACATAGTTTGATTGTTATGAAGTGTTCATTGCTGCTTAAAAATGAGTTTTGTTTAGCTTGTCTAACTCAGTCATCTCTCTGGTTGCAAGGATGTCTGATTGTCCCTGAGGAAATATACGGAGTAGTTGTGTTTTCAGGCTTGCTCTAGGGTCCTGAAAAATGTCCACTTCACCCGGAAACTGTGCACAGACTTTTGGTATTCGATCATCTTCCTCTTAGCTATTTATCTTGTATCAAATAGGCTAGTTGAGTGAGCAATGTGATCATTCACCAGCTTGTACTGATGAAAATTACAAGTTTGTGACCAGCAAAAGAGGTAATGAAAATGCTCGGTCCATGCTACCCGAGCCTTATTTTTATACACCAACGAATGTCAGTGTACCTGTTGACAGTCAGACAACACACCAAATGGACAAGTCGTGGAGCTGACCGGTTACTCTGAAGGTTATCAACAATACGCTGATCAAGGATGGGAGCTACTGCCTTCTTGATTGGGGATTGTATAACTCCAATTATCTTTACTGAAATGCTCTCGGACATGGTAGTGTGTTATAATTACTGATTGGGCGGGATCCGAAAGATTATTCATTACGACACATAAAATTTCACAATTTTGTTCGCTCTTTTGTTTATAACTCACATTTGTGCTTTTTGTTAAGGTGTTATTTTGTGGGTTTTTGTTTAGCAAGTTTTACCCTTTTTGGCCAATCTGTTTTTTCATCTTCAAGGTATTTCACGTTACTGTTGTAGCAGGCAGCAGCTTGAGACATAGTATCGGTTAGACAGGCTGCTGGCAGTTTTGACTGAGTAAATAAATGGAATTTCATCAGCGAAACGGAACTGAGAGATAAGGCTGGAGGAGAAAAACATATACATATATATATATAGTCATATTTTACTGGACGATATAACAAGAACTGCGATCTAACATCGTTTGCAAATTTCTGTCTACGTTTCAGATTTTTCAGATAAGCGACTGTAAACCCATATTGTTGTTATCTTTGAAGTGACAAAAAATCTAAACTGACATCAAGATAAACCTGTCACGTGATAACGGTTGTGAGGCTGGATTTGCCTTACAGACAGGATTAATGATGTACATTCGATATAGATTGGAAGCAGAAAAATCCGCAACCTGTTTGGTATGTTTACTGTAAGAGCGCCGTATTTGGAAATTAATACTAACAATTTTACATAATTTGTTAATGGTTCTCACTAAATGCAAATGAAGATTAACGAAATTACAGTAAATCATCGGAGATCATTTTACCTGAGACGTAAACGAATAAAAATAACCTATATGCCAAATTCCTTAGCTCGGTTCGCAAAGTATTTAGTTTTCAACAGTAACTTATGGTGCTATCCGTTTTACGTGAATTCTCATTTGCTATAGTAGTTTCAAATCACTTCAAGACTTTCATAACGTTGTTCATTCTATTCAGGAAATGCTCACCAATTCTGTATCTCGTAACAGCCGTTAGACAACCCTCTGGACTTGTCGCTGTGCATAGTTCTTCTCACTGAGTAGCACTTCTTTCAACCTCTGCCTGTCATTTCTGTAACACACAAATTGGTGCTTTGCACAAATTGCTGGATAGTAGCAAAAATTAACAGTAATCTGTAACCTGATGTTTTTTTCTGAACTATGATGTAGTTGAATGTTTAACATAATCACAGTGCTCATCAGCCGAATAACGGTTAACCTCCGGTGAAAACAGGATCCCATGGTTACCGATGAGTTGTATAAGATTTTAGTTTTTCATATAGTTTCAACACCACCAGCAATTGATCGCAGCTGTTGCATTCCCGTAGACCGTCCAGTGGACCCATTTCAAAAGAAAGCACTAGACGCGAATTTTGCTCTCATTAGAGCTCGTCAGTAGTGCATATCTTTGCCACGACCGGGACTAGAACCCCGGCCACGCATTCAGAAGACAACCGTGTTGACCAGTGTTTCGTTAATCTCACATTAGGCATGGCTGAATCAGTAGATGTGAACGCTTGGCCGCATTTGCTTACTAGTGCTGCCCTGATTGATCTAACAAGAGCGAAACTAAAGTTTGACACTTCTCTTCGAAAGAAATCCATTGGAAAGCCTACCGGAATGCGACAGCTGCAATCACTCGTGGGTGACGTTCTATTTGTATGATCCCATATTTTTTGTTGTTGGAGTGGTTGTGTGGTGTACGTCAAATGACAGCGTAAATTCTACAGACCCGAAACGTAGGTCATCTGCTGACAGGATAGCCAATCAGGTAGTCGGCTTTTCGCGAGTGATCAGCCACTACACTCACCTCTATACGTTCAAACCCAGACGCACTGATAATGTCACCTTATTTGGTGCTGAAACGTTTTCAACCTAAATGCGGAGTTCGACGAACGGCCGAATATCCAAACCTTCAACCAGAGCTACAAACAACACCAGTGTTTGCACCAATTGGACTAGCCAGTATATGATCGTGCTCAAGAAAGGCTGTATGGAAATACGTTACGTGAAAATTCCCATCCCGCGATTGTGCACTTGTGCGGAACAGTTAGTAAAGAAAACCTCATCTTGAACATTTTTGTCGACACAGTTCGATTTTACTCAGTATCTTCAAATTAACTGACTTTCCGTGTTGAAGTCATTTCTAGCAAGGTTGGTTACAGACAGGAAAATTTCCACAGAGAGGCAGAAAACTGATAACCACTAAAGTAACTGAGAAGTGGTGATGAACTTCTCCCCAAATTTTACGCTTTCCTGAAATTTAGAGAACCAGAATTCGCATGAATAGATTGTGTTCAATTATCGAACGCATTCCACTTACCGGAAGTACTTTACTGTTACCACGTCCGCACTTTGAAAAAGTTGACCGAACGCAATAGTGATTGAGAAACCTGTTTATGTGACGAACCTCATAGATCATGTGACAGTTTCCATGTCACTGGGTTGTGTGTGTAACGGACTCTAGATGTGACGTTGCTGTGCTTCGTAGCTCACTTGTTAGAGCAATTGTTGTGTCTGGGCCTGCTGTTTCTCTCGCTGTCTCGATTCTAACGGAAGTCCAGAATATTCTGAATTAGGTCTCTTCTAACTAATCGTCACATTTAAAAAAAGTTTAGACTTTTGACAATTTAAGCCCATAAGTTAAGCGCACAAAACTGGACGATTCGTGTATTCATGACAGTAACATATTAATGAACTGAGTGAATAGCGGCAATCTTCCGCCTCAGATGATAAGTTACTGTACCTTCTATACGAAAATGTTGCTGTTGTTGTGATCGTAACATCCTGTCTCGTGGAAACGATCTTTACCACAGTTTGGGCATATTACTATGATGTGGGCTGTATTTCAGACCATTTGTTACCACCAATAAACATGTAGTGCATTTATGCCCTTATCTGAAATGTACTTAATTTAGTAAGTAGCAAATAGAAGGTTTAGATACGTTGAACGCTACTCAGAATCGGTAACATTTTTACATTCCCTTTCGAATGGTACTAACCTCGTAAGACCCTTATAGACGTTCCACTCAAAAGGTGGTAACTATCGTGCGTCTGTTGAAAGTGAACCACCTAACATCCGACCCGAAACCTCACTTTATTGACCGATGAATGAACGCACATACATTATATGATTCAACGGTTAACAATATACTCATAAAGTATATTATTGTTTACTCTCATTCACCTCTAGGTTTGTGTGATCTGTTGTACTTATTAAGTGTTGCTAACTTTTCTACTGCTGACTGTCAGAAATCCGAGCGTTCTCATTTGTATGTCTGATTGTTTCTTGTTTATAATGCACCTGGGATGTATTCAGCGTTACGAAATAGAGATCACCTAATTACTCACACTGTCAAATTGTGCGACCAACGTCAAAGCCACCCAAGAAACGGCAAAATTATAACTTATTTTTCATGTGTCATTGAAGCTCGCTCGGCTTATGAACTGGTTCCACATTTGGTACTGATGACAGTAAACTGGATCCGAACTGAAATTCTATTACATTTGCACTCAAACTGTCGTGAACTTCAAAGAAGGCCACAGTGCCCTACATAGCTTGGTCTCTGTAAACTTACCTTGTGAAGAAATTAGTAAACGGGAAGCGGAGAAAACAAAAGGTATCACGGCATTTCCACAATGGAGAAAATTCTCGACCGATCATGACCATAGCGCAAATAAATAACAGCTGTTTAACACCGAATTTTTCAGAATTGCCTTTACATTACAGTGTGTGATTTTCCAACCGGTTTAGAATGTGTTCGAAAATTAGAATAGATTATTGGTTTGGCTGTGTTTTCGACAACAGCCCATATGCAAGTTAAATTTTTAGTGAGGTTTCGGGGATTTAGGTTATTCCGACTCTAGTACTTCCTTTTGAAATGGGCTAGCCGAAACGCTTATCTGAATGCGAAGGCTGCGATCAAGTTTGGGTGGTGTTCAATTTTTAAGTATTTTAGATAGCTGAAACTGGTGTTTGAGTTCTGAAACCTCACAGCTATAAGCCAGCGAGTAACATCATATGTTTCATCTTCATCAGCTCACGTTCATTCCATTGAGTAACCTAACGGTTGAAAAAGTACTAATACTGGGAAAATATTTAACAATTGAGCCGGCCTGAATATTGTTCTCGTTAGGAGTGATTTTGATGTTCAAGTTGAACTTAGCATCAACTCTGAGTACATACTCCGAAGTATGTCATCAAACGAGTGCTATTCCGTTGGGAATTGGAATATTTATAGGTCACTGCTAAACGGAACAACAGTGACCGACATTGTTGAAGAACTTCTCATAATGTCACTTTCGGTTAGATAAAAATAACTGACCGAGTTTTTATCAGGAAGCGATCTGAAAATATCCTCTCATCAACCCACCTACTTCACGAATATTGTTGAAATCATTTGATCAAAATAAATAACTATCTACACGCTGAATATAAAAGATGGAATGTGGCGTGACTTATTGAAAACCTGACAACAGTGATCAGCGACTTAACCACTGGCTGACCCTCCATACCGACTGTGAATACAGGGACATCAGGCTCGCCAACAAGACTGTTGAAAAAATTTTCGACCGGTAGTTTAAATAAGCGCTGAACTCCAGAATAATTGTGTGCCATACACTTCTGGTGTAAGTGCGACCGAAACTTTGGGGAAACCTTGAAGCTGAGCCGTTTAGTAGTTGATGGAATTTTTCCTTGTAGGTGAGCATATAAAACTCAAATATATTTTGTAGACGACCTCAATAAGCAAAGTAGGAGTTCATTATTTAAGTGGACTGTGATAGTTCAAACAGGTTAAAAGGCCATAGTTACTGGGACATAGCTTATAGGCTGTAAAGTTTCAAACAACGTTTAGCATGACTAGGTTAACAGGTGCCATGTCCATTTTTGAAGGTGTGTTAGTTCGCTGGTGAGTGAGTCCACTGGCGGATGGAAACCGCTTCTGAGGCAAATAATGCTCATTGTCGTAAACAACATTGTACTGGCGACTGCATTTGTAGGTGCACAATGAAAGTGTAAAGTACTTCGTTGGTAAAAGGAGTTTTCAACATAGGCAAACATAATTAAACTACTGACGTTCTTTTTCAATGAGCGTAGAAGTTACGTAAAGTTTACCACATTTATATCGGTCGCATCTTCCATTTTGTCAACGGTAGTTTGGCTCTTATTTGGAGTTACTTGGCACCGGCCTATTCGTTATTCTGTCAGCAGTGCCCTTGCACATATGCCATCTTTATTGGTCTGTGTAGCTGAAGTAAACAGTATAATGAGCTACGGTTAATACCATGTTCCTTGATGGCTGTTTGCTGCCTTCCACGAAATGACGATCAAAGAGTTGTTTACTTTACGCACGAATAGTTATGGGCAAACATGTGGAACAGGCCTGATGTATTGGTGAAAACGTTACTCACTGAATGCAGAGGTGTGGTATCTGTCCATTGTGGTATTTTTGTGTTCAGAATGAGAGTTCTGCCGTAACCTAGTTACTGCCAGCAGAAACCTCTTTGACATAACGCTGGCACGCACCGTCTTGAGAATAGTAAGGTGCGAAGATTTAGTACTTCAGGACAGTCTTCAGGAATGATAAGAAACACATTAGTTCGTAGGTAAGAAATAGATTTGAATCATTAACAGATTTGTCACAGGTTGCCTATACAAATCTAGTTTACTGGGATGAGTTCAGACTTAGAGGGTTGCCAGTTATTCAGGTATTCGTGCTCCATTCGCTGATAACTTCAGTTTCGGAGGTTACTAAGAATTTTAGCATCAAAAAATGCTCATCTGTTTTGGAATGAACCGACAGATGTAAAAATGAGCTTCAAAACAAAAATTCTTATTTGCTAGACTTGAACACCTACTTCGAAATGACCGAACAAACACATTTATCAAGTTGGAAGTGGTCAATCTAAAAAAAAAAGCAGGTGGAAATATAACGTGAATGCAAATTCTAATTTCTGTTTCCAAGCTGTCCGAGATCAAAGAAACTATAGCCAATGGTTTCAAGTCGGTTACCCAGATCCTATGTCGAAACAATGTGAAAAGGCACTGATATACCTAGCACACTAATAGTAAGGCAGGCAGTATTAAAACGAACGTTTTTAACTGTTTGCATGTAGTCATGGCGATTTCAGCTTGCCCCAACTCTCATAAAAAATGTATCACATAACATGGACCATTCATCGCCCTGATGAGCGCATGGGTAACACAGTCCTTCCTTATTGGTAGAAACGGGTTTTGTTAGCCCTTGAAATAGAAATTTCTATTTGTCGATAGTCTCTTTCCAGTCGAATAATATAAATTTCACTTGTGGATTATCTCATTCATTCCTGAAATAGCTAATTACTCTTTCTACCATTTTAGCTTCCGAAGGAAATAATTTAAGTGAGTAATCAAACCATATTTCTTGTTTTTCATGTCAGCGTTATTAGTTTCACATTTCTGGACCTGTCCCAAATTTTTATAATTATATCATACGATAAATACTATTGTCCACAATAATACATTTCCATGTTCCTCCTGCCACTATAAATGATTTATTCATCCGGTATTTTGACGCTCTGCAATCAACCAACGCCATTCGATATAGCAGTATCTTACGGTCAAACGTCACCACTTAGTGAATGCTGTTGGGTTCGCACTAATCGTAGCAACCTAGAAGGATCAGGACCTATCAAAACATTTATGAAATACGTAACGTTAATTAAGCAGACATTTATCAAAGAATTATCACTGCCTTCCAGCTTCTAGCTTCTGACAGTCATCTGTTAACTGGTATTCACGTGTTGACATTATAGTTGTTTTGACATCATACACAGTGAGTCAGGTTAATTAAAAACCAAAATCGTGTTACATGATAATGCATATGCAGAGGTCCCTGTTGACTACTCGGACTACACATATACTCCCGATAGGTTAATGATGAAGACGCCTCCTCCCCACCTGCTACCAATTTCATGGACGTGATTTCTAGCCCGCTTTCACCGAGTGCTCCTGTTTAGGTTTGAACATTCTACATGTGATATGGTATGATGGAATATGGTGAATTCTTTTTGGGGTTCACTGACCGCTTCGTTGCAGTTTAACTGACAGCTCATCATTACGTCCAGGCTGCTTGCAGTTATTTTGAGCTATCCGCATATGAAGTGTAAAACTACAAGTTGGCGCGATTGCCCAAAACGTTACAAACAGTTACACTGTTAAGCGTACTTCTTGGACTTTTGGTGAGACCGCATCCTACTGAATGAATACTGATTCGAAAATACCTCTCTGGCGTGACACAGTGACAGCGGTGAAAGGCTTTTGTGCAAGATATATAAGGCAAATCCAGTAAGGAGCATGTAAAAACGTTTTAAAACTGCCCGGTGCAAATGTATCGAAAGTCTGTGCGGGAAGTCTCCGAAAAAGTGTTCCAAAGTCGTTCTCTAATGTTAGTCGACTGAACTTTGTATTGTAACATTATTCCATTGTCACATAGTATGAAGGTGGTGATTATTTAAAAAGATTACTGGGGTTTCCCTACTTACCAACAAACCTCCGAAACAAACCGAAATACACCCACTAGCATGCCAAAAAATCCTGTATGGGGTGATCAAAACTTTGGCTGGTGTGATAGCAATTTCACGCGTAGTTAAAAAATAACTGTTTGCTCATTTTCAAATACTTAGGACTTCCGGTACTGTGACGATAATCATCTATTCGAGAAAGGATACGTAGACTGCTTTTAGAAGCCTTTAATGAATATGCGACAAGAGATGCAGTTGTTCAGAATCTTGGGTTTATAGAGAATGAGGAATGAAGTTTTGAGACCTGTAGATACAAAGCGTTTTGCAAATATTTTCGGAGATTGAGAGGAAAGTATCATTGAAAAAGATGTAATTTCAAAGAAATAGTCCTTACTTCTGACGATTCCTCAAGGTGGTTAAAATCCTTTTTTGCGTTCCCAGAAGATTCTACTTATACTAAAGTACTGAATTAATGAATATCAATAGAAATATGCGTATACGATTCGCTAATCTACACACATGTGGTTGGTAGCACACGTTCCGGATTTTCCTGTCAGACTGACAGAAGCCAAAGGATGCTTAAATATAACACTCGTCGCAAATAGCTTACTATGGACTACTTGTGGTCCAACTCACACAAAACGTTTCCAGTGCAAACTCGAAAATATAAAATAAGGACGTGTATGGATGGAAGTCGGTCGACGACGGCTAGCCAGACGATAGGCTAGCGTTAGACTGAAACCCTTATCTCTCTGAAACAAGAATAGAGGATTTCCAATGGTAAGTTGTGCGCTGGAAAGAAGACCACTAAAAACATTAAGCAGCACGTATTTCACTGTTTGAACACATTTCACCGCACTCTAGTTATGATGAGAAATAAGAACACAAATTTGAAGTTGAACCAAAAAAACAAACAAAAGCATACACGCACACCACACCAAGGAAGCTGAAGGAAGGAAAAGATATAAAGGTAGCGTGGTCCAGGCTTCTGAAAAAGACAGCCAGTGATTTACCAATTGAAGGAGATGGCTGGTTGATACGAACGGAAACAAAAATACGAATTACATAACTTGACTGCAGCTAATGTACTTGTCATCCGTTAGCCGATGGTGTGCTATGTGTACGTTGATGAACTGACAATCGTAGACAATTAACAGATCCGCAGCCACAATCATTGCAACTACATACAGTCATGTCGCCACGGCCAACGGCAACGATGGTTCCTGTGCGCATTGCACGCTTCGGTTTACGGCCGTGCAGCTGTCGCGAGTAGAGCCTACGGATGCCCGTTCGGATCGTATTCCACCATACCGTCTGGTTCAAGGCCAAGTTCTCCCAGGAAAAATCACAATTGCAACGCGAAAGACACACCTGGTTAACATCCTTATGACTCCGTTTCTGACTACCAGGATTTTGCCCGTCTGCTTTTACTTGCGCCTACATTGGCTGCTCCGTACAATGACTGCTACTCATCCTGCAAAAGTGACTTAGTTAAAGAAGCTAACTGAACATTATCATGACTTCCATCCCATCCATGTGCGCTCGCCCCAAAACCTCAATGTTCGGAATCATGAAGAACCACCTGTATACTCACGATGCATCTTAAGCATTGCAAATGGAAATGGCTTACATATCTTTCTACTATAAGGTCTAAATATCACTATCGTACAACAACTTAGATAGTACCACTGACTGTAAGACAAGTCGTTCACTGATCATCATCGGACTGTGTTTCTTCCACACACGTCTTTCAAGACGTGAAAAGCAGTGTTACTTTATTATCATAAATCAAAGCAACTAACCGTAATAGCTCCATTGATGTGGATTTCATGTGCAGGCACAACACCTTCTGACGGAGAAAGCTGACTTATGTGTGTTGGTATTAAAACCGAAATTGGAGGCAGCGGTCGCGAAAACCGTGACCAGTCGCTGAAGTTCGTCGTCGTTGTGTGCAAACTGCGTGCTACCGTCTGTGAACAGACGCATGTGCATCGTTGAAATACATAGCCGCAACTGTACACTTGTACGATATTCAACCTCAGCGCAGTCTGCCGATGTCTGGAGAACCAATGTTAGCTTTTTTATTTAGATATAAACCAAGCGGGGTTGGGGCTGGGACACAACCATGTTTCACGCCAGTGACAGTGTTAAAATCATCAGTGATCGATCAGTAAGTAATGTAAGTGATGCTTTGACATACGTCGAGACAGGCTAATTAGGGGCCGGCCGGTCTAGTTTGCTACTAAAGTGCGTGTGCCACACTCTCATGATGTCATCCGGCTGGGTGCTTGAAAAGCCAGAGTTCCCATCGATCATTGGCTACGTAGACTGGACAGGTGAATCAAAAAATCGCCATCAGTGGGTGGTAGATTTTTTGTGGTGTCCGCAACCAGTGTAACTATGGATCAGCTCACCTTGCTTTATCCACCAGTCCTGTTTGAGTCCACGACGTCGTACGGCGGGTTTAAAGAAACATTCCGGATTGTAGCACTTTCACTTCCATTGTCTGTGTAGACCGAGGAAACAAGAACCGTTGCATTATTCTCCGGTACCAAGTTGATGATAACTGCGTTGTTTTCGTCGAATAATTCAGAGCTTTCGTGACGCTAAATACCGATCCCTTCGACGGCAACCGTGACCTGCGTTGTCACATACTTTTAAGCTTGGTGGGCACATGAACGGCTTTAAGACTAAGAGACAATTTCGAAAGCAGCTGATTGGAAAGTCTATGGGAATGCCACAGGTGTGATCAATTGTGGGTGGCGTTTAACTTGAAAGACAATTTCACGCCAAAAATAAAGATCTCTTCTCTGAGTTCTACAATCGCTTAACATCCAGTTTCTGCGACTGTTCGGAAAATCTACGGAAAGCTAGCATGTAAACATAAATAACTTAATGTTGACCCGTCTTTGATCTGTGCTACGTTCAGCCCGGCGCATCGCTTGCGTGATACGCACTTCACGAATTCTTTGCGGTTGCAAGATCGCGTAATCAAGCTAATGATGATGACCGCTTCGTGGGTCAGTCCATATCGTGATATCATTGATATCGAGCTGAGATCAGGTGTTTCCGATAACTAGCTCGTAATTAGCACACAGGTGGAGTAGACGATAACCGTTCTGATTGTGTACACCAATGCAGTAAAGTCTGAGGACTGCTGGCTTGGCCACTGAATCGCACCCAACTAACGGTTTGAACCCACCCGGAAAAAAACGATCGGTCAATCACCGTTGTTAAGCTGACAGGATAATAGAACTGGTTCTTTGTATAATCGCCGGGTACACACTTGAAACGTAGACACTAAGAAGTGTGGCAGAATTATTCCAACTGAATCGCCTGCACATGGACTTGATTCAAGCAGTACTTAAAACAAAATTAAGACTGTACTTAGTTCAAAGCAATAAAATATAAAGTCCAATTAATTGATGTTATCGATGGAGGTTCCTGGTTATTAGCACTGAAAAATTGGCCTGACATGCATACAGTCAGAGAGTTGCCTGCGCTCATATACGACAACCAGCTAAACACATTTAACCTGGGTGTACTTGATGATCTGTGCAGTCGTCTTTATCGATAAGTTCGTCCAGGCTTAGCGGACGAGGAAGAAACTGAAAACCATTGTCCCAAATCTGATATGCACTAGAACAAGCTTATTCAGTGTTGCATTCAGGGTGGAATGTGCATCCTATCATTCTCACCTTTATTCGAGGTTACACAACCAAATTCACAATACATGGCACTACACAATTTGCTCGTAGTGCTGGTGGCCAACAGATTAAGAGCTTGGTTGGTCAGAATCTTAGTCAGACAGTGCATACAGTGATGAAATCGGTTGGATCTCAAGGACTGATGTCATAAAATAATAGATACTATTCTATCACTGGCCTTTCTGATGGCTAGCGCTAGTCACCCCATGTATGATCGTCGCCGGTCACACAAATCACCCATCACAGATAGAGCAGTGTTAAGGTTTATGTCCAAACCAAACGTGGACTGAACCATCATTTATGTTTGATTTCCAGAACCGATTATGTTATTTTATTTGATCGTTAATTTGAGTCCCATTTTCAGTGTTGTTACCAAATATCGTTCAAAACGATCGGTAGATCAGAGTCGCGTAGTACCTGCTTATGCGCAACTGACGTAACAAGATACTCCTACAAAATCTTGTTTGAGTTTTCCCGAAAATGACGTCATTTCCGGGGAATTGTTTTTAAAGTTATCTGCTTTTTAATAACATGTTTAATCGACCACATGTTCATATTTCTCAGATTAACTCAAATAATATTTGAATCAGTTGGCAATTATTATGCGTTTGGTTTTCTACACAACCCAAACAATCTACTTGTGTTGGCGCAAATCGAAAATCTGAACAATCACAGATCACTTACAAAATTAATTGTGAGTTAGCTCAGTCAGATGAGAAGTTGCGCGCTGAACATGGACCGTTTTGAAATCTACTGAGACTTGAAGCTGACATACAAATGGAGAACAAAAAGACGTTATCAGGTGTGACGTTCAACCGGAAATTGTCAAGAATATTAGATTATACGGGAACGTTCCGTTCGAGCCAACAACCGGGTTCTAATTTTTGTGAAGTGTAATCCAACGTGTATTACGTACATAAATAAGTTCCCATCTGACATAATCTGTAATGTCAGTATCGGAATTCTGTGATTAATAAAAACGGTTTTTTCTGCAATCGTACGTTGAGTATTATTGTATTCGCTATCGGGCAACAGCGGCAGTGTCAAGGGTTAAACGCCAGCACCAAATGAAATTACTTAATGATTTTAGCATCGGCCAGAAACTGTTCGACAGTACTGTAGCTGAACTTGCCATCAGTCCTGCAATTTTACAGTTGCCAGATAAGGATAATGTCTCCACCTCCAATTTAAGGACCGTCATTGTATTGGAAATTCTGTATGCAAGCTTCTTTGCTACCGACCAACAGAGTCTACTTATCGCCAGTAGCCGTAACATTAGGATTACTATCTTTGGTGACTTAATGATGGTCACGCATCTTGTTAGAAAAATTGGAAACGTGTCATAGTAGCAATGCACCTGGCTCTTGTCCAGTTTCTTGTAGGTGTTCAAAAGATACTCAGGAATGTTGGGAAGGTGGTTAATCGGATTACCTGGTTGTTCGCTAGAAGATAGCAAGCTTCCGAATATGTGGGATGTTATCATCTATCCTTAGTTTGAAGATGATGCTCACAACGCGTCAGTCAGTTAAAGACCCATCGACGCATTCCGTTATCTCAAGGATTTTTGAAAGTCTAATTCTTCATCCCTTCAGGACTTACTTTGTGCACTTTGTGTTACTGTCTGATAGTCAGCTTGAAGTCTGGAAAGGTTCTGATGTCTATCTGGCTTGCAAGAAACCACGGAGCAGTTGCCCAAAATAAGGGATGGAGAAAACCTATTAAGTGTTACTTTGCCGGATTTTCCAGAAGAGGTAGCATGAATTAATTTCGGGATTCTGTATGTGAAACTTCATCTGATGGCATTTCACTGTTGTAGCTAAATAATTAGTTAAAAGACGGATGAGTTAATCTAAATTTTTATAACACTCTGTGCTTCATACTCTTCAATTAGCGATGTATATTAGGGTTCCTTTTTGGGTCCACCGTTTACCTTATACACTGTCTTAGAAATGCCATGGCCAGTATGTTCTCAAGTACTGTTATACAGTGACATCACGAAAATGTGGCGAATAAGGGAAAGTACTACTGAAAGAGAACAGCTTCACCAAGGGTTTGACCACTATAGGTCTGATTAGTCTGAACACCCGATACACTCTTCATCCATAGACTAGTTGGCTCGAGACATTAATCAGATGACAGCTAGTCACTGGCCGAGTTGTTTGTGGAATAAGTGCAGTTATTGACACCGGACAACGAAAACCGAAGGAATTCGTCCTGCTGATGACACCTTCTGTTGTAACATGATATACGGCCTACGAGCGCGTGAACGGAAACGGAATAACGATTAATGAAACGGCGGATAATAGCACGACGAATAACGGTAATGGACAACGAGTACGGACTATACGCGATCAGTTATTCTCTTCCGATCCAACCCATCCACCCAAAGCTATGGCATGAACACAGAGAAGAAGACTGGCCTTCGAACAGAGCTTCTTTGTGTCACCCAGCCCGAAGACAACGTGGTGATAAACCTGTTCGTATTTGTAGGGTTTGGGACTAGCATCAAGCAAGATCAAATGGAATAGACCGAACAAAAGTCTAGACAGTACAGTGTAGGCGTGTAGTCGGACTGACAACGACAGTCATCATAAGGGCGTAGGTTGATTGTGGAGGCCGGACCTGTGCACGACCATGACAAAGGTAAAGGTCACTCACAAGTGAATTTTGTTACTTCAGGTCACACAATATTTTCGGGGAACTGGCGACTTCCCTGACACCTTACTTTCACCTATAGCTCGGTTGTTTGTTTGCATGGTCTAGGCACCTTGATATCGGATGCTTCATTATGGATTTAGTAGTTCCATTTTTGCTTCCTCTGCTTTTCCTCCTGACCAGGATTTGATTTTTCTTCAAAGTTGTATGGCAGTAAATCATCAATGAGAATAATGCAGTCTGCCTGTAATTAATGGACTTATTGCTATCACCCCCTTAAAGGTTATTAACAAAATGCACAACATTCAGATTGTGAGATGTATTACTTTTCGGAACGATCGACTAAACAATTTATAGACTGGCGACGAAAGCCCTTTGGCGTACTACTCTAGTATCAGGGACACGATGAGATCAGGACCTGAGGATACTCTGCCTACTCTCTGGCATCTTTGAATTATGATATCTTCCCTTGGTATTCTGTTCATTAGTACGCTCAACCTTGAGTTGAATATTCAAGCTTGTCAGACATTCCTTTTGGAAAACAATCATCTGAGTGAGAATGTACAGCGTTGGACAATAGTGCACGTTTTGCCACTTTGTCATCATTCAAAATCAGGTTGTCCAACCTGAGTCATTTCTCCAAGTCAGATGTGAGTACGCATCGAATTATCGAACGTACTGTAGACCGTCACATTCTCCAAAGCATACTGTATGCACATTTAGTATGAATCGTTGTCTCCGAGTTCATTCACTGAATTAACAACAATACATGAATCATTTGAAATATGAACAAGATTCATTCAGTGTTTAAGTGTGTTCAGTCATGAATACTTTGACTGAATCTGTCATGTCAACATTATCAGTAGACTATTCTAAACGATTACTTATATATGTATATATGTATATACTGACAATGTTGCGATATGAGAATATTTACCATCGATCTTGAAAGATTAGCAAAAGAGTGAAATGTTCTGCAAACCCTATATCGTTTTTGCACCCTTTCAAATATCCAGAAAAAATTTCACAGATGAGAAAGATAAGTAAATTTCTCAACACAGACACCTTTCATATGCGTAGACTTAACCATCATACCAAGTTTGAAATTTGTTGAGTGTCCTTGAGACATCCTCGCTAATGGTCTACTTGATTACAAAATGTTATTGCTTTCTTTTCCAATGTCTAACGATTCTATACTTGGCTAGCAACTTGAAGGAATGTTAACGCAGTAAGATATATTTCGATAAATTATTGGGTTACACGTTAGATTTGCCGTCCTTCAGTTGCATTCGGCAGAAATTTTAACCGAAAGCTGCAATCTTTTTCACTGCTCATTCAAGCACTTCCTCCTGTTTCAAGTGGACTCTGTGTTGCTTTGCGGTTTTAATGTGTTGCTCTCCTTGTTCACGACCACAGACAGACTTGCTAATATCGTTTAGTGTGTCCGTTCTGTCTTCGGAGAAATATACATCAAGTGTATATTTGGTGATACTGCTTGGTCATCTTTTGATATATTACCTGAGAGTACTCCCGTTTACAGGGTCTCAGTTTTGCACCAGAAACTGAACGATTAATGATCTGTCAATTTTACAACAATGTTTCTCTCCTGCTTACACCTAATTGTAAGCCAATACGTTGACCAGTGTACTGTTATTGAACGTTCTTTGTAACCACTATGTTCAACAACCAAGTTGTCCGTGTCGATAATTTTATGATGTTCATATTGTGTTATCCTAATAGGGCAACCGGTGAGCCAATCCAAAATGATCAGGAACACAAACAAATTGGTTTTGGGTGGTAAAGACTCAGCAAACTGCGAGATGCGTGAGCTTATGTTGCGGGATAGAGAATGAAATGTGTCGGTCATTCTCGAATGAGAGCTCGAATTGTCAGGTGGGTCCAGTTTTGTGCTGATACAACTCCGGTTGCCACATGTGTTTGTAATCACTGTGCATTGGTGTATAACTGACAGCTAAACTCATAACTGGACTACTCGGTAACCGGTTGCAATTAGAAGGAACGATCAAGACGATGTAGGTAAGAAGGAAATTACACAAGTAGAATGGCCATAGAGAGAGGATATAACAAAATTTCTAGGAGGAAAATCAACGCAACGCACTGATGCTACCGTACCTTATGGTTTTAGCATGGACAGTAGAGAGCACCCGCTCTTTCTTCATGACTGATGACAGGAATGCACTCAGCATATCTACCGGTCAACTGTACTGGTGTTCCAGATTATTCACCGCATAATCTTCCTAGTCTGAAAGCCGGTGACGTTGGGTTCTCTGGTTCAGTCGTGCAAAAGGTTTTGGGAATTGAGATATTAACTGACTCATTTGGCCTCTCTTTTTACACACAACAGACCGTTCGTTCAGTTGGTTTATCTTGCGGATTGTTGAGAATTGGGAAATCCATTAAGAAAGTAATGACTAAGTCCTTCGGGAGACAGTGCGTATCATCAGTATCTCCAAACTGCCATCTTTCTCATACAGCTGGATCAGTGAACATATCCGAGCCCAACAGACCACTCTACTACACAAACCGAAAGTAGTCTCTTTTGGTTCCTGAGTCTTCAGTCGACAGGAGACACAAGATGAACATCATAAATAATGTCGGTGGTTAGTGGATTAGCAGAACTAGTTACATCTTGTTAAAAACTGTCGTCATTGAGGATGAATTTGGTAATTCAGGTTGCTAATTTAAACGTTCGATTGCTCGCTTGGTTTTGCACTTATATTGCAATTATTAAGTCACTAAGCGAGGTGAAGAAATAAATGCATAGATAATTGCCTGTAAGGTTGAGTGGTTAGTTAATTCTGCAGCATTTGTAGATGACAGTGAAAATCAGATTATAAAAATGTTTACATGTATAAAAAAGCTAGCAATAGGACCGTTACCATCTTGACAGTTTTGATACACTGTCCAATGAAGTAGACGAACCTAAATGGTATAGGCTATATGAAGTAAGTTGCGAAATCCTCCACACACTTGAGCAAAAGTTGTCCTCATCCATTTTCGTAAAAGCTACATAAATTGATGAGAGACCAATGGAAGGTTACGTCGCATAGAATATTTGAGTGGAGTACTGGAGATAAGTACTGAGCGCTAGTTTTGACACACTGGTGTACTGGCTTCCCAAAAAATCACTGATTGCCGACTGTGCAACGGCGTTGTTAAGACAGTAAAACGTACCACTATCTCTGTTAGCGCAATTTAAACTGACGATTTGTCATCTACAACAGTTATTAGGAGATGATTGGAATCAGTGAAACAAGAGAGACCAGTAAGTTTGCTACAAACTGATTTGAGTCGTACAGCTACTAGTTTTGGCCGCCATCCCCGTGCTAATCAATTTCTGTTACACTTCCACAAATAAATTCTAAAACAAGTGGTCTTCTAATGGTAAGTATTTATGTGCTGTGTGATACACGGTACGCAGAAACGCAATTCAAGATTAAGTGAAAATAATCCGATCACCCAAAGTATGGTTTATGATGAACCATCTGACCCGCTTACCTTATAGATTGAATACCACTCGCAGTTATTTGCATCTTTCGCCATCAAATGATCTATTTATCTGAGCTCTTCTGAAAAAAATTACTACGGGTGAATCTCGCTCTTACCACGGTTTGCCAATGGTGTATGCACTTGTTACGATCAGGAGTTGAACCTCAGCAGACATCTGCATGAGACCACCCCGATGATCATTCAGCGATTAACCTTACACAAAGCAAAATTGATTCTCCATATGTAATCGCACATCCACTTCCGACTGTGAACACTATTCAGGTAGCTTGGACGCATCGGAATGCACCGTACTAACTGTTTTTACACTTCCAGACGATAACTCTGCAAATAGACTTTTTCAACCAGCTGGAGCCATATAATATTTTCACAGCCGTTGACCAGTGATGTAATTTCTGTAACTGGAGCTGTGCAGAAAACTGCTGCCCAGTTTATGTGGTGTTCAATTTTTCTCAACAAAATCCTGTGCTAATTTGTTTGCCGCATTAAATGAAACACGAGTGAATGTACTCTAATTAAACATACGTACAAAGGACTAACTAGAACTGTGAGATACTTACAACTTCCACTAGTACATGCATATAAGTCTGTTAACAGTAAATCTGCTACTGCCAGCTTTCTCGGCGAACGTGAACAAAAAAAAGTTGTTTCTTCGTCACTTATATTACTACAACATAATAAGTAGACACAATTTAAAATAAAACTTTGTCCGCATATGTGGTATTTGGCGTGCGAAGTCAAATGCGATCGTCAATTCAATCTGAGGTACTGCATTTAGGAGACGCCTGTTAGTGTTGGTAAATGCCGTCTGCTTCCTTTAGTGAGTACCAAGCATTGTGTACGGCGCATCGTTTCATGAACAACTGAGCTAATTTCTGATTTTCGCCAAACGTGATGCGACTCGCGCAATTTGAAACACTGAATTCCCTTGATCTAGTTTACCAATAATAATAATAGGAGACATACTTCTCGAGATGTTAACGTTTCATTCACCCTCTTCAATCACGAACGTAAAACATTAGAATGCATAGGACTTGAAGACTGCAACAACAATGTAAAAAATCAGCGATTGGGCTTACATAAAACAAGGACTATTATCAAATCGAGGGCAGACAAACTGTGTGAGTCAACATTTTATGCACACACGGGACCGGACGGCGAGTACTGACCAACATTGCCTCAGAGGAGGCAAGCAATTTCGGATTCCGATTACACAACAATACTTGGAACGAACTGCCGAGGTTAACTTCATGACTTGTTTCCATGATATGTTTTGCGATGGTTGAGGTCGAATTTCGTTTCACTCACTCTGTTGCCATTGACTGTTGTGTACTGGCGCACATCAACCACTAGCTTATGTTCAGCCATTCTTTGTCGTAGACACCTATCTGTTCTGCCGATGTAGACGTCACTGCAACTGCAAGTGAAATGTTGGATTATATGTGAGACAGAACATTTCGGTAAGTCACAGTTATGAAAAGGCTGAGGACACTCCTAGTTGTGAGTATCAACCACAATTCAGCTGCATGATATGTACGAGTTAGAGCAGACTGTAATTTCTGGTTTATGTCAGTTGTGACATGATTACCTTTGAGGGGTAGCTTCAAAACGACGCGCTTGTTAGGGACCGTACTCACGCACTCTTGATTAGTCTTTTCTGGCTGTGAATATCGACGCACATCTGGGGATATCTGTTCGCCAACAGCAGCTGCCGCGTAACTGTCCAATCCTTACAAAACCGACGGATATTTTAGAAACTGAATCGTGTGAAATTACTTGCGGAACGTGAAACTCACCGAAAAAGAACTGTAAGTCAACTAATCTTCGGTGAGTTGCACAACGAACGCTAAACTAAGTGAGGTTGACAGACAGTCTAATGGTGGCTCTCTGATGGTAAACATCAGAAAAAATTGATCCCATTGCCGTGATATCACCTGGTTACTCCACCCTGGTACGTATTTATGTATGGTTTCTCCGTTTGGTCGCTATGCCGTCAGCCTACCGATTGCCAACAATTGGGGACCAGGTAGAAAATACCAAGTGTAAACCATTTGACGGGAATACTAACTGAAAGGCTTACCTAAAGAAACCTAACAAAAACAGACCTCCAAACGTGTCACTTTGGCAAATGGCCCCAACACGCTTGGCGGCGTCTGTTTCGGATTAACTCGTCACAGTGACCGAAAACAAACAACGCCTGCACATAGTACCCACCATAAGTAAGGCGTGCTTCATCTCATCTACCACGTTTCCAGTATAAACTAGAAGAAATAAGGCCAGGAGGTGTGTGCGATCTACCGTGTTAGTGCTCGTGAAAGATGCGCCGATTAGGACAGAGATCATCTGCACAAGACAATGGTTTCATTCACTGCGCGCCAGATGCCCGAGACAATTTACAAAAGTGACAGTCCGTCGGTATTCTTAGTCATTTCCACGAACTAGATTAAACACTTGTATCACTTTGCGGAAACAATTGCTATTAAATGATTAAATCCGTTGTTGTGTGTGTAAATTGAGCTGTTCATTAAACTAGCACTATCTTGATAGTGATCGTGGATTTTTCCATACCTGAACAGGACATCCCTCGTAAGTGATTTTACGCATGCTTTGTAATTTACATTTCAGCAGTAGGTACGGGATAAGATGCAGAGAAATTCTTGCGAACAAATATTTGGCAATATTGCACTATTGGCCTGCTCCATGATAGACATTAACTCATTTAGTCAAAACAGAGAGAAGACTTATATCGCGAGATGTTAACATTTCGATTTATTCTCATCAGTCGCTAACGTAAAACTAGCAAATTTTATACAAACTGCGTATATATGTCTTCTCTCTGTTTTGACTAAACGGATTAAGGGAACGCAATGTTTTAAATTAATGCGCTCGAAAATACCCAATGAAGTCATGAGAACGACAAAGTAGCGAACAAGACTTGTTTTCTGTGTTTGATCATCAGGCTAATTAAAACACAATAAACATAAAAACAGTAACTGAGGTGAGTAAAAAAAACGATCAATAGAGGTTATGGAGAGCGTGTGTTATCAGTTACGCAATCACTAACTAACTCATTTGCAAGTTAATTCTGTCGTTTATCCCGGACGCAGTGACGTCCGCAGTTCAGTACTGATTTTGAGAGTACCAGTTATAATTGTGCGGAAATCCAATTTGTCTCGTGCTCCTAGGCGACACTACTATTTTTATGAAGTATAGTTACATAAGTAGTTTGTGGTTGCTAGTCAACTTACATCAGGAGTACACGACCGGTCTCGTGATTGTTGTACCAACCATCAGTCGCGGAATTCCGGCTGCATGGACCCCGTATGAGACCGGTTCATCTCACACAATCATATCACGCTGGATGAAGACACTTTCACAATAGTCACCAAACGTTCATGTTCTTCTTGTGAAGATACCCAACGGTAAATACCTTTTCCGCGTGAATTGTAAAAGGCTGAATAACGGTACGCAAAACACAGCTATCACAACACCGTCCGTCGCTGGTATTCTCGGTAAGCAGCAACAGACGAAGTTGTTCACAGTGTTGCATAAGTTTGTAGGTGACAGTCAAACAAGATGGTTATTTCTTAACCATCCAAGAACAGTTTCTAATCAAGTTCCCAATGTACTTTGCATGAAATCATCATATTTTTGCAGTGTATGGATATCTAGTGATCGGATGAGAACATCTTAATTCAATCAACTCGTCATTCTGTCGATTCTATGTCAGTTATTTTTAGGCCATTAATACTCGGAAGTAGAAGGCAAATGTCAACTCAGAAATCAGATAACCATTCTGGATGCACACGGTTGCAAAAACTTATTTTCAAGACGTAATATTATGTAGACGATTCTAGCTAGTTTTGCCTAAAACTGCTTTATTCTTTCGTTGATCGATTAGTTGACCATTTTGCATTTCGGTATCATAGAACTCCAGAACGAAATAAAACAATAAGTTCAATGGCACAGTCGAAAGGCTGACGTGTATAATGTATCGATGAGCGTGTTTATTTGCGGGTTATCAAATATGTAATAGAAAACGGGCGATTCTATAGCGAAATTTGTGAGTCAGAGCTAAAACTCACGATACAGAATTGATATTCAACTGCTGTTTGCTAAACGGCTATGATCATTGTTATCATGGTGAGATTGAGCTAGTAACTGATCTTTTTAGTACACGCAATCAATCATCGACTGCTCACTTCAGCAACACCAGAATATTGAATCGACCAAGCTTTATCAATCTGTCAGTTTTCTGCACCTACCATAGTAACAGGTATCATGATTGATTAACGTATAGCAACGTCGCATGTCACTCGGTATACTAGAACCATCTGTCCACCCATAAACTATGCACGTTATCTTCTTAGACATCTCTACCAGTAAACGAAATAATGCCTAATTATAACGTGACTGAATAATGTTAACTTCTAGTGTACTCTTGCGGTTTACATTAAGGAAATAATGTTTTGAACAGGATAGTCCATAGTAGTCCATATTAGTACGGACTGGATATCAACATAGGTAAGATATTCTCTTTCTTTCAGCCTTCTCCGGGGGGAAGTGTAGTCTGTGCACCTTCACCCCAAATCCATGTTAATGGAGCCGTTGTCGGTGGCTGCACGGATTTTTGTTACTTTGGTAGCCATCTGTCCATCGATCTGTTCGTGGACCGCGAGTTGAGGGCTTATGTGGCAAAGGCTGGTAATGCTTTCGGACGTTTTGAAAGACGTGTTTGGAAGAATCACAGCCTGAAGCTAAGCACTAAGCTCTTCGTCTACTGCTCAATGCTGCTGTCTATACTGCTGTACAGCAGTGAAACGTGGACATTGTATCAGCGGAACGTGCGTTATCTGAGCCGCTTTCATTTACAATGTCTAACACGCATCTTGGTTATTCGGTGGTCGGACGTGGTTCCGGCGAGCGGACATGGACGGGATGGAAGCCATGCTGACGTTGAATCAGCTTAGTTGGCTGGGTCACGTCAGTCGGATGGGTGATGACCATATTCCGAAACGAGTGCTGTATGGGCAACTGAGATCAGGTAAGCGAAACCCTGGTAGTCAAAAGCGGAGGTACCAGGGAATTGTGCAAGTAAGTCTTTCACGTTGTAAAATTGATTTTAGATGTTGGGAAGACTTGGCTTTGAACCGGACTGCTTGGAGGAATACAATTCGGACGGGCGTCCGCGAGTTCAACGAGCAATTATTGTGCGGCCGGGAACGAAAGCGCGCGATACGCAAGGGAACCATCGTTGCCATAGGTCGTGATGAAATAACTATATGGCGTTGCGAGGTATGCGATCGCGAATGCGCTGAACGTTTGTGATTAGTAGGTCACCAGCCTACTCATAATGCACCGTCGACGAAGAGACGATGAGTACGTTGGTTTCAGGTAGGTCATATCATTATATCTATTCTATTTTTGTTAATGATTGCATCGACCAAGACCATGGCCGTTTAGTAATTAATCCGCTTCTCCTTTTAGAAACTTGGGTGTCTGTGGTCTTCTACATATATTTTTCTTCAATCTTGTTGGTGTATTGTATGACAAACGTTTTGCCTGTTCTTTTCGTAGTCCAATTTTGAACTTCATTTTCCGTCCCCATCCGCTCTAGAATGCACCAACATGCACTTCTACATTGAAGTGTTTCTTGCATTACATTTTATCTATCCTTCTTCACAGATTAGATCTTGCCGTTGTAATCTTTGTCCCTGTTTACTTTCCAAAAAACAAGGATCCCCTTTTCCTGCTAACCATTCAATTGGTTAACCAGCATTGGCCGGTTGGACACAAAGACCTCACTCACACACCTCCTGGTCTAATTCCTTCAGGTTTACACCGGATACGTGATGTGTGATTGTAGCTGCAGGTGGTGCAGCACAAGCCACTTGTAGGTGATGGTTTGTATCGCAGGCGTCCTTTGGCTTCGGTCACTGTGACAGACGAATTCTTTTCTGATGCCGCCGACCAGTATGGACTGGCCACCGATATCACCAACACCAGTGAGTGAACCCGATTGGGCGGAACACTTCCGGCACATAAATGGCTTGGTTAAAGGCCACTGGTGTACAAGTAATCGTTCCTAAGTGTGGACACATTTGTTTTGGTTCGGAATCTGGATATGACTAAATAATATTTCTAGAGTTGATTAGCATGCTTTACCTGAAAGTAACCAAATACCTCAGTAAGATGGCAGACATACGGATGCTTGTCTGATGTCTATTGATGACTTATGTAGTAACGTGGAAACTTTGCATTATCACTCAGACTAGACTTTGCTTACGCGTAGGACCAACAACATCCCCCTCGACTTCATATATCAGACAGCAAATACATGCACAAAATTTTAATAGGAGACCAGAGTGATCATCCTCTACCTTCAGTCTGAAGTGACAGTCCCTCATGTATGCAGCAGCTGGCTTGTCTAATGGGCCATCAGATCTCGCAGCATCTAGAATATCCTTGTTCTGCCAATTTAGAACAGCTCCAGGATTCTGTATACGTTTAACCGTGTGCCGACAGCGATGGCAAACCGAAAACGAAGTTGGCAAACGGTCGACATCTGACGCACATGTGAAAGACGACAATGAATTGACCGCGTTTCAAATCTTGACTTAAAAACTGTGAAGTCGTGGTTAAATAATGTGAACAAACGTGACAGCTCAAAGTTTTATAGCGAGAGATAGTACGAGACGCTTCGATGGAAACGCCACTCAATGTGTGAGGATGTTTAAAATGGAATCACCTCAACCATTGTATGTTCGGGGATAAAGCTATTCAAGTCCACTGTCGTCAAAGGCCATCCGTCTTCTCTACACATGGTTAGTTTTGATAATCTACATCATTTCGGACGACAGGAATTACCACATTTATCGAAACGTGCCCTATTCATTACTAAAGTATCCTTTTAATGGTTTTTCATACTCTGTCGTCGCACCGCTTTTCCCTTGACTTTTTTCCTCATCGTTAATAGGCTTCGTTTTGAGAATACACAGACAAACAGAGCAACCTCATCCAAGTTGAAAATGACATATTCATTTAGTATCCCTCCATTCTGGGGTACAGACTAGGTAGCCAGTCCTTTGGAGGGGATAAGGATATATCCGTACCTTTCCCAACCAATGTACTTAAATTAATGATGACTCACTTGAGAAAAAGATCAAAACACACAACTGGCAACCGAAACCTTAGAGTATCCTATCTACAGGGATCCTTTATTGGCCTTCTTTTGAGGCAGTAAACCACATACACAAACCGGGAGGAAGTGTACATGATGTGCGAGTGCAAACCGCCGCTGTGTTATGGATGGGAATTCCGGCCCATAAAAGCGAGTGGGTGCGTGGCGTGAAAATATTTGAGTTCAACCTTAAGGATTGTGCTTTATTGAACGACTTTTTGCAACATTGTGACCAAAATCCGGTTTGTCGCTTAACTAGGGTGGTATTAGGACTACTTGCAAAACAAGTGGTTTTTCAGTTTCGTACAGTGCAAATAACTGACTACGGAACTAAGATGAAGTGCCAACAACGTCCCTTTTGATTTATCCATGTGCGAATGAAATTCACATGATTGGATCCTGGAAAATGGATGTGTTACATACGGTCCCCACAGGTGATTAACCTACTGTGATCTGTTAAGCTGGCCATACCGCTTTCAGTATTGTACACCGTTTTCGGTGTCATCCAATCTTTATCGTTTATCGTTTCCTATTGATTATGTTTACATTGAATTTGAGCACACGTGCAGTGCACGCATTTTAGTTTGGCTCTACGACTGAGCGAAACATAGACTTTTAATGAGACTCCTACATTTATCTGTTTTGTGTGAGAACCAACGTACGCACGCTTTTACTGCAGACCAATCGTGATGTACAATTTACCAACGAGCCGAAACTTTAACGCGTGACCCGTACGACTTGATACCACGACGGTAATGTTCAACCCTGAAGTTTGTGGTAATCTTTTTACAGATGAGTAATAGGGGATTTTGATTTTCATAAAGATTGAACATCACCCACAATTGATCGCAGCTGTCGCATTCCCATAGACTTCCCAGCCGCCCCCTTTCGAAAGGAGCCGACTGGAAGGTCTATGGGAATGCGACAGCTGCGATCAATTGTGGGTGATGTTCAAACTTTATGGTAATCTTTTTATCACAAAGTCGAGTTAGTTTGTTGTTTAAAGTTCCCAGATAATAGTCTGCATACACAGACATGCAACACTTAAGCTAATGACCGAGTAAGTAGTTGGTTACCCCAGAAGATAACTGGCACTTATTCAGATTTAAATAACTAAGCGTATGGGGGGTGAGCGTTGAATTTGTCGGAATGGTTTTGTGGGTTTCGAGCGGGTTCAAGTAAGGTTAATCCCTGAATACTCTAGAATGTCGTGTAAACTACAATACTGAGACCGTCTGCTCTACGATCCGCTTATCGTCATTGTGTTCAATATATAAACAACTTGAATTTCATACTCATGCTAAATCTAACTGCCAGAATTACACACTCGTGTATCCTTGAGATGTATCGATCGACTGACTGGGAATGCCCCTCAGTTCAAAGCCCATATATGCTTGCTCATTGTTGCATCAGAAAGCCTCAGCTATCTTTAGGGTCTTGCAGGGATGACACTAGTTCATGTCTGTTTTCAGCGTGAAATAAGCGGCCTTTGTACTAACTTATGTACATCTTATCTACGAAATGTAGAGAGGGATACAAAATACTGAGTCTAAACAAAACGGTTTGCTTAACGAACAGCCCCCTTAACCGGGTCGTGCGAGCGAACGGGCACAACACACCACCGTAACCACAGCCAGAATAACTGGACAAGAGGCGAACCTACAAATCTAGTCAAGTTACTCGGCGTCGTCATGAGAATCGGTTTTCTTTCATTTATAACTAAGTGGAAAATTTCGATGTAGCGAATGTTACAGCGAGTTTAAGTAATACGGTGCAAATGAATTTCCCAAATGATATATGAAAAACTGTGTATTTCATAGCACCTAGATGGTGTTCAAATGGTCCATTACATGTAAGTCACTTCCATACGGTGAATCAGTATGGTACTGAAGAACTACGACTTGTTCTGGAGTATATTCATGGCGAAGTACCTAAACTTCCGTGAATATATAGAGGACTTTTACAAAGTTCAATAGGAAATCTGTAGAATTTTCTTCATTAACAGTTCAGACTGCACAGAAACACACGGGAATAACTTTGACGCCAGGTTGCCCATATGGAAGTGTCGGACACAACCGCGTACACTGTACACATCGGATGGTAGCTGCCAATCGGTAATAAATCACTATAATATGTGTGATAATACATTTTAGACTCGCTGATTACGGTTGCAAAGCATTGTGGGTAATGCACTATCGCTATGGTGCATATCTTATTGAGAAAGCCAACCTGGAGAACTCACACGACTTTCAAGTTCAACGGGTGAACATACATCTCAGTAGTAGATGTCTGATTGTAGCCAGTGAGCAGCATGTTCTAGAGATGATAAAAAAATTTCAAAAATGTGCATGTGATGAGGTGTTACTTTAAAAATAAGTTCGGAATTAAGATGCGTTCCGACGAATTACGCAACCCACAAAACAAGCAAGGTAAGGCAAACATTTGTAACGAACTTCCTGAGTTGCGCTATCTGTTGAAAGTAGAAGGACATTATTGTTTGCTCTTAGAGGAAAGCTTTTGCGGTTTACGTTCTTCGTCCCTAAAGATTCCTTCCAACTTTGTCCTAAATTTACCGACATCATTTTGGCTGGCGCCACACATCAGTTAAATTACTGTCGTCACTTGGTAGGTTTGGACACATTCCCGAGAAACCGCATATATCAATGGACGCGCAACACGGTATTCAGGGAAAACGTATCACATGTACCATACTGTTCACTCCCTAGACGACAGACTGTGAAGTAAGCTGTAGGAATTCATTCGATAATTTGTGGTTGGAGAAAAAGGCGCGACTAATCGATAACTGGCACGACTGCTTCTCTGTTCCAGCGAGAGAATCACAAAGAAAACGGGTCAGGAAATGCTTGGTCACTAATTCAAATATCTCTCTCAGTAGCATTTCCCCCACTACAGCTCATAGTTGTCTGAACCCCTTGATCTCATCAAATTGCAAGATGGTCTGCGAGTCCGATGATTTGAATCATATGCCTGCCATTCCGAAAACGTGTCTCATATGTTTCCACAAGACGCAGAAAGTCCACACTTGGAAGTCGAGTGACTGACAACAGTTTGCCAAAGATTGAAGTTTTAAAGGATCCTGTAGAAACAAATCGTATTAGGCGTGTTACTGAAGGTGGCTTGAAGCAATTCAAAACCAGGATGAGGGAGCATATTGTAGGAAAGATGGCATCGAAACCTGTAAAAAATGATGATTTCCAGATTTTTTGCCTACAGGAGGGCCCCGTGGAACTTGGCAAAGACAACGTCACCTGAGTCCAGTGCTCTCGGTGCTCAAGTTGGTACCACCGTTAGTGTGCACGCTACCGGCAACCAGACGTCAACTTCTTATGTGTGGACTGCGAGACGACTGAGCAACCTACGTGAAGGTTACAACCGCATGCTCTTCAGGAACAAGGGAACAATCATACTGTCCTTTCCACGACCAACAAGAATGACCCCGGGGCCTTCTTCAGGGCAATTTGTAACCTGGTTTTCAACACAGCCGTGCTTTTGTGTGAGCAAAACCCCATAACCTTGTCACCATTTGAAACATTCTTTTCCCGTCAAAAATTTGAATAA